>KE561146.1:0-26607 GCA_000442015.1 Rozella allomycis CSF55 | reverse complement strand
TTTTATCAATATAGAAAAACAAATGCGGATTCAATTTTTCCGTTAATCTTTTATACTCTTCATGAAATGATTCTGGGCTATGTTCGATGATGTTCTTCAATAAAACAGTTGGATCATTTAAATCTAGTTCTTCCTTTGAATCTTCAATGACTAGCTGGGGCTCAACAGGCAACAACAGTTTTTTAGAATTCAATGTATCCAACAAAATGGAGCTCATTTTGTCAAAAAACAATTCACTTTCAACAGACGACATATATTCCAATAGAGACAAAGCAACACTTTGAACTTCCTTTAAGAATTCATCAACTTTTTGACGATCTTTAAATGTTTGCAAACATGCGAAAAGAATCTCTTCTTTAATAACACCCCTGTCCATTAAATAGTTAAGTATTTCAATGCGCTTTAATTCAATGATTTGATAAACTAAATGATTTGGTAATTCTTTAGATGATAAAAAGAATGAAAAGAAATCTTCCATTTCATGTATTTCTATTAATGATTTAACAATATTTAAGTTTCCATGTTCAACAGCTAATGAAAGATAAGACTTTGGAATTTTCGGACTCAAAAGAGATCTATTAGTGTAAATTGTTTTATAATATTTAACGAGATCTTCTTTTCCTTCTTTAATTAATTGATATAAATGATCAACAATTTGCCCATTTTCAAGTGCCACATTTCTTTCAAAATTAAACGATCCATAACTCAATATTTTCTGTTTTTGCGTTCCTTTTGGAGTATTTGGTCTCTTGATGTTAGGAAAAGTCCTTTCAAGAAAGTGATTTCTCTCCTTGTAGCTACGAGCAGAAAAAACTTGCAATCCTCGCTTCTTCTTTTGCCCAACTAAATGCTTGTAAATATTAGAATTATTATGACACGTTTGCTCAATTGTTTCCTCCTTAATATCTAATCTTGTTAATTCTTCAGGAACTAAATCAATTAGTAATTTAAGAACCACTGGGCTAAATTTTGAATTAGAGCAAATAGAAGTTCTTAACGCGTCCGCATTGAATCCATAGTCAATCAACAATGCCTTTCTAAATTCTTCTTTAAGGTCAGATTTTTCTAATTTTAAAACAACATCTTTCGCTTGAAACGATACCAACAATTGGGCAATATTTAAATTATTTCTTATGGTTAGATCCAAGGGCACATATCCAGCAGAAATTATTTCGTAAATTAGATTAAATCGTCCATAATGGAAAATGAAGGACAGTGTTAATTTCAAAAAATGCTTAAGTTTGGGATCATTTCGATCAAAATGTTTAAAAAATAAATATAGATAAGGCGTCAACTCATCATCTTCATATGTTTGCCAACTAATATAAAACAAACGTAGCATAATATGATGAGAATCAGGAAAATCACGAAGCAATGTATCAATCACATCCCAAGGCATCTTCTCATATTTAAATGCCACCCCGATACTCTTTTGCCCTGTTTTTAAAAACATGAGATCTTTGGCACGTAAATTAGTAAAATACTTTTTAAAAACAGGGTAAAAATATCCAAATCTAGTACCAACAATTCCAGCGAAGACAGCACTTGCAAAAATACTATCATCAGGTTTCGCATATAAATTCAAATAATTTTCTAAATCTGTACGAGCATCGCCTCTCACAAATTCTTTATGTGCTTCGGTACACATACCATATTCTTCACGAAAAAGTATCTCTTGAACTTGAAATATTACCGTATTCCTGGAACTTAATATCTCTGGTACAGTTAAATCAACAATAACTTGCTTTGGAGATTCATAATGCCATAAAGAAGAAAGAGAAAGATATTTGTAATAGTTTACCATTGGGAGTTCCATCTTTTTGTACACTTGATTGCTATTTGAACGACATTTCAAAATACTTGGCATATCCTGATTGCATAAGGTGTCACGAATTTCTTTGGAAAGGAAACGCTTTTCATTAAGACTTTTCACATATATTTTACTTCTACTATCATTCTCGTTGATATTCTCATCGGCTTGAATTTCAATTAAAGTGTCAATGTTAACAAGTTCATAATCAAATTTGGCGGCAATAAAATTAGCAGGCACATCAAAATCATCAAAGTTATCGAAAGTAGCTTCAACGTCAGCGACACTAAAGATTCCTTTTGAGACCAAGAAATCCACGTATTCNAAAAGGAATTTTCAGGAACAATAAAAATTTTCTACAAGAGGTCCATATTGATCCTCTGGATCTACCGGGGTACTTAAAATAAAATTATTGTTAGTATTAAGATTTTTCATATTATTTAACTCATCAGTACCATGTTCTACGACAATAAAACCAACATCAATGTACTCGTAGTGTTCTGGCTTTACAGCTTCAATAAGAATCTTGAAGATTTCTAGCTTGTCTTCCTTGATGGCAAAAGTAAAAATGGACTCTGGATAGTGATATCTAGAGAACAAGAGTTTGTAGGCATGGACGGTGATCCCCTTGACCAGGTCAACTTCATTATCTAGAACAAGCAGCTTGAAAAAGTCCTTTTGCTTTTTGACAGGATTAGAGAGTGGCTCCGAGTACGGCGGCAGATAGTCGATCTTTCCAAACGCGATCTCTGCAGCAAGGCTTTTCTTCAATCTTTCATACTGGCTCAAATCTTCACAGAGAGCAAGTGTAAAGAACAAATAAGCACAAGTAGCGCACAGTAGAAAAAATTTCATGTGACCGGGGTTAATAAATGCGCAGTCACGAGCTATATTTTAGAAATTCTGAAAATTAGTAAATTTAATTGCAAAGTGGCTCAGCCCACAAAGTTGCACGTGACTTTAGCAATCATTCTATTATGTCAAAATTGGATTAGTGAATAAAACAATAGTTGTGGTTAGAACTTTTCTTAAATGAATTCGAATAACATCTTGTGTCTATTTTCAGTGACTCTAGTTATCGGACGGGATATTCGACCCGGGCTTAAGAAAGGATTATTGGCATGCGTTTGAATTCTTAAGCTAATCAACTTTCCTCTTCGTTGTGTATATGTCTGTCTGTGTGTAACCCTTTACAGTCTTCTGATAGCCCCCAGATTTGGTTAGAATATTTCAAATTTAATCTTAAATTTTAAGATGTATGTTACACTCTTTGCGAAAGAAAACAAGAGTTGTGATCTTATAGTTTGACTACTTTGTGGTTGCCATTGTTAATGTAATGCAGGCACCAGAAAAGTATTAGAGATTGAAGTATCACATTCAATTTCACGCGTTAAGATGTATCAATGATGAACTCCTCGTACTAACGAGCATTTCGAGACTTGTTATTTAAGCTTTAAAATGTTTTATTGAATGAATTAATGCCTTCCTTTTGAAAATTCATTGCAGTATAGAGGATATTTAACGTGCCTTTTGAATGGAGGATGATGCCTTCTTCCAGTCTTTGTCATTTTTCCGTAAACTTTGTCCATTAAGGGATAAATCATCTCTGACCTTTTCTTGTAAATGGCACTGTAGCAATCTGGATTGCGTGTATCAGTTTTTGTTAGTTTTTTCAGTTCATCAATAATGTCTATTCTACCGAATCGTCTGCATGCAGCTAATACGTACTTGAAATCGTATAAATGATAAATGTGAGGAGTCTGTTCTCTTCTAGCCTTTACTTGATCAAGAACTGTTTCAAAATTCCCAGTTCTAAATGAATAAACATTAATACTAATTACACTGCTAAAACATTGCAGAATAGAATAAAAGATTCATCTGAAAGTATTCCGTATTCCACTTCATGGGATTTCTTTGCTGATACAGCCAGATCAAGATCCCTGGTCATTAAAGAATAATTGATGATCAAATCAAGCGTTGTTGTGTTTCTCTTTAATCTATATTTTGAAAAGCTTTTAAAGAATATTTCTTTCACTTTATCTGTTTTCAAATTCATGTGAAGTCTCAAAAGTTCATTCAAAAATGGAGTTGAAATAGAAAACCCAAACTGTTGAGCGAGATTGAATAAATAATCTGCAGTTTTTAAAAGATCGTCGTGATCTGTGATTTTTCTTGGTGTTAAAATTGGATCAAAGATTGGAACATTTGGATTCTCAACTTTTATTGTACTTTTAAGTCGTGTGACTGTAAACTCTTTAGGGATTGGTTCTTCTTTGGTGAATTTAAACAATTTCTTTGTGTTGTTTATTAAAGGTGCAAAAGTTGAAGTTTCAGGATATCCTTTGTAAATTCTTGTAAATTTCTTTTCTAGGGTTTCTGAATAATCTTTTTTGTAATCTGTAGATGCCAAGCCCCAGATGTTCCTTTTCTTTAGATCTGCTTCCAATCTTGTGGTGTTCATAAAATCTGATGGATAAACTGGATTTATTAAATTAAAGTAATCATCTTCTTTCTCTTCTTTCTCATCTTCTTTCTTTTTCTTTTCCAAATGATTTTGTCTGAATGGACCATTTAATCCAATCATAACATTAACAAACGTCTTCTTTGTTGGAGAAAACCCTTGTTTCCTATTTTTAAGAAATAGATTGAAATATCTTAAACACGTTTCCTGATCTCCAGAATACGCAGAAGCACGAATTAAATTCTCCATTGTTTCTTGCTCTGGTTGCAACTGAAAAACTTCCATTTGTTGCAGAATATCAAATGTCTCATAATAAAAATCTTGTCTCTTTGATAAACATTCTAAAATATTATTCATCAAAACCTTTGAGGGCTCAATTTGCTTTGTTAGAAAATTCTTATAATATTTCAAAGCTCTTTCTGCTTCTCCCCACTGAATTTAGAATTCATCACTCAATTACCGGAATACACCCCTGCACCGCAATTTCATAGCATTTTACAGACGGGGGCTCATTGGTCTTGCTAAATGTAAAATAGAAGAATATTTCATGCAAAACTTCACATCTTCTCGCTTTAATGCACGCCATCATCACATTTTCCATTATTGGCTATCTTTCACGTTAAATTACATTTACATTAGTTATTTGTATCCTCATGCTCTTTAAATAATCCAACAGCTTTATTCCAGGCTCATAATCCGCCATAAAATTCAATCCCTCACTAAGCATTTCAAAGTACTTGACATCAGGCTCTGTTCTATCTATCATCTATACTATTCTATTTAATTACATTTCGAATAAAAGTCCTTGCTTTTCTTGGTAATCCATTCATAGTCTTTACTAACTAGTCTCCCTTTCATGTACGCATTCATCACTTCAGTTGGCACACAAGTCAATTTCAAAAAAATATAATCAAGAAACTCTGCCGCACATTTATCATCCATTTTTTCATAAATCTATCATTCAACCCAAACATTCTTACCATATCATTCAGCGCCCTACAAAGCGTCTCCATCAATTTCTCATTGCTGTCAATATCCGTTTCTCCAACCCCACGTTTTTCAACTTTATACACATCGCAAACATATTCAGGCAGCTCTCCCATCAATCCCTGTATAGATCTCATCAAGTCTGATGCATTTTCATGCGGCAGCTCGACATACTTTATCGTCTGTTGGATCACGGCACTCTGGCTTATTCTCTTTAAATGTTCGTAAAATCCTCTGTAATCTTGGGCTATCATGGTAGTGTTTTCCGTCTTGTCAACTACACTCGTGTTCTCCACTACTGTCACTGCAGCTTGCGGTGGCCTTTTGGGTATGGGCAAAGGAGACTGCTTTAAAATACTGAAATATTTTCTGCATTCAATTGACAACTTTTTCCGATTTATGAACATTAAATAGGTCCAGTCACAGGGGTGGTTACTTCCTTCATTAGGAAAGTAACAGACAATCAAAAATAAACATATATTCGATAATAAAAATGAATTGTTTTATTTATTCGTAATTCGGATACATTTCATTTATCACCGCCAGCCTGTTGCATACACCTTCCAATCTTTTCAGAATGTCCATTAATTGATCCGATATTCTCTCCAGTTCTTCCGTTTCATCAACGCTATACATAAGTGTATCACTAGTTCTCTCTGGTTCCAGATGCTGGATTTCATACAGGTATCTTTGAATTTTATTGACAAGAGAAATGTCATCGGGTCTCAAACGACTAGCGGATTCAGCATTCTTAATCCTTTGGATATATCTTTCCGCAGAAATCACACGCTTTTGAATTGACCACTTGAGAATTGCTTTGTGCGCCTTGCTTAAAATTGACGTTTCGGTATAGGAGCTGTAAATTATTTCAGCAAATAATAGTATCAGAAAGGCTCTATTCAAGATCATCGTTTGTGGCACGTGCTGTAATATGAAATGATGTGATGCGTTATTAGTGTCACGTAGAATGGCTGCGATAATTACCTCAATACCTCAGTAGCTGAAAAAATTGACAAATATATTCCAAAAATCAATAGGAAAATATTCACTATCATTGTTAAACTTTCCATTGGCTAGCAAGTAGCATCATGCATCAATAGCACGCACAAATAAACACTCAAAGAGAAGTATCTTGTTAATTCACTTAATAATTTTTTATGCATGTACATTGCAAGGTTGATTTGTGAAACGATGCCCTTGATGCTCCGAGATCGATGGTGCCATTAATATTTTGATGAACTGGATAATATTTTCATGAAATATACTTCTGAAAACGCTCTTAGCTTTGAAATTGAGTACTTAGAAATTTCCGAAATTTTCAGATTCCATTTTTTGACTGATTANTGGATAATATTTTAATGGAAAATCCTTCTGAAAACGCTTCTAGGTACTTAGAAATTTCCAAAATTTTCAGATTTCCATTTTTTGATTGATTACGAATCTAGATCTATAAATTTCCAAAAAATAATTCAACCCCTGTTATCTGATGAAATTGTTACCTGTTCTAACACTCATATCGTCTGCCAAGTTACTCTACAGTTCACCTATTGAATCTAACGTATGCAACAGACCTCTAAATGTCCTGTTGCTCGGTTATTTCGGGGCTGGAAAATCGACTATTGCTAACGTTTTGCATGGATTGTATGATCTGGATCCTGACGATGACAGAGAAATAGCAAAAACTGGAGACTCTTTCGATACTGTAACTCGTAAATGCACTGGCTATGACTCAGCTTTGGGGGACACGAAGTTGCATGTCGTGGACACTCCTGGATTTGAGGATCACGAGACGAAAAATGATAAGGTGTCGTCGTTAATAACTGATCAAGTGCCGAAATTGCTGAAAGATGGATTCGACGCATTCTTTTTCTTATATCGTGTTGAACGAGCTTTCCCAACGCACATTAACAATGTTTTAAATTTTATTACATCATTGATCACGAAAGAAGGGTTTAGACGAGGTTTTATTGTTTTTACAAAAGCGGATGGTGTCCAAATGACAGAAGAAAAGGAGGAAATGAAAATTGAAGAATTGAAGCGAAAGTTTCTGGAAGTTTCGCCTCAATCTAAAGAATTGATGGAGTCTGTGAAGTATTTGTTTTACAGGCACACAATAGGGCACAGTAAAGAAGGGCGAATTTATTATCCTGAGATAAGAAGTTTATTTGCGTCTCAAGCGTACAGTGAAATTAAGAAAATATGCGTTGAAAATAGGGGTAAGACTTTTAGTACAAAAGCAATGATTGAAGCAAAGGTGGCTTATGAGAATTTGAAACAAAAAATTGACTTTTATCAAAAGGCCAGAAACATATTAACATTTAACTATACATCGATCACTGCAAAAAATAAAACTCTGCCTTCAGATTTGAGTGCCAAATTGTCTTCAATAAAGAAAATCGGATTGAAGAACTTTGAAACCAATACTACTGTTATGACTCAAGAAGAGCAGTTGAATAAAGAAATAAAATTTGATGAAGAAAATAAAGGGGTAAGTAATGCTATTAAGGATTTTATTTTCTTGGAGAATGAACAGGACAAAATGGCAAAAAATATATCGTCTTTGCAAGCCGAGAGTCAGTCATTGCTCACAAACTACACACAGGCAAAGACAAACTTTACAAACGCCGTTAATTTATGCAAGAGTGCCCAGGCAATAGATAACTATGATTCCTTGGTTTCTATAGTCTCAGACAACAAGTATAATCATGAAATTAAGATAGGACTTCAAATTGTACAACGTATATATGACGAAGCAGTTCCACATTTTAAAAATTTAATGATCAAAGAATCCGGAATTGAGAGTGATAACTTCGTTGTCCCTGGATTGACTGTTGTCAATCCAACATTTAATGATTACAAGAAATATGCCGAGACTATTAAAAGTTTCAATGATAAACTTTCTAAACGCATAACAAAACTTTCGAAGGAAGCTGAAAGGGTCAAGTATGAAATGTTCTCAGTTTCCCAGTATTCTGAAAAAAATCAAGAAATAAACGAGATAGTAGTGCCTCAGAAGATGGATTTTAAAATGCAAATTAATATGAGAATGTTTATGGCCTGTTCTCCCATTTTCGTTTGCCAATAAATTATCATCGCGATTTTCTTTTTTCTTTGTTCTTTGTTGGCAAGTTAATGTAGCTTTATTAATATGCAACAGGATAGCTTTGAATGTGATAAGCTGTCACAACATGGATCGACAAAATCTTAACCGACCGGAGGTCCGGATGTCCTACCATTTTGTACTTTACATTGGAATTTGAACTTGTATCTTTGCAGATGCGAAAAATTGACACGTCTTAAATTCAAATTTATTTTTAGCATATGATGAACTATTATTTAAGTTCCGAAATAAACATATTCATATTCAACTGGAAAGATGGCTTAGCGATGGCCAAAACTCAGCAAAAAACTAAACCGAAATTACCAATACACTCGGCCAAAAATACTATAATCTCAGAAATACAAAATAACAAGTCGATAATTCTAGTTGGAGAGACTGGTTCAGGAAAAACAACCCGTAAGAAAATTATTTGAGATGAAACAAAAGAGGTCCCACAATTTATATATGAATCTCAGCCTAAAAGCAATAAAAAAATATGTATAACACAACCTAGAAGAGTCGCGGCGATATCTCTTGCGAATAGAGTTGCTGAAGAAATGGGAGAAAAAGTGGGTGGCAAGGTATAGATTTGTTTTTTATTTTGAAAGGTTGGGTATACAATTAGATTTGAAGATGTGACATCTTCTGATACAAGATTACAGTTTATGACTGATGGGATGCTCTTGCGAGCTATTCTTGCTGATCCAATGCTTTCGCAGTATTCTCATGTGGTACTTGACGAAGCTCATGAGAGGACTGTTAGAGGCGATGTTTTGTTTGGGCTTGTTAAAAATATTCAAGAAAAGAGAAAAGATGATTTCAAGATTGTTATCATGTCTGCAACCATCAATGCCGAAAAGTTTTCAAAATATTTTGACGAGTAACTATCAATGATAAAATTGATGATAGTGCAAAAATATTGTATGTTGCTGGAAGAATGTACCCTGTTGAAATCAATTATACAGAAGAACCAACGCATAATTACTTGAATGCCGCTTTAGTCACAATCCTTCAGATTCACGAAGAAATGCCGCCTGGAGATGTTTTAGTATTTTTAACAGGCCAAGAAGATATTGTTTCAGCGCAAACAATTTTAGAAAATCACGCAAAGCATGCTGAAGAGAGAGGTTTAGGAAAATTGTTCGTTTGTCCGATTTATTCTTCCATGCCCACCAGTGCTCAAAATTTAGTTTTTAAGAAAACGCCTGAAGGTAGCCGAAAGATTGTTTTAGCTACCAACATTGCAGAGACATCCATTACCATCCCTGGCATTAGATACGTTGTGGATTCTGGACTAGCTAAAATAAGAGGATTTCACCCAAAGTTGGGGATTGAATCACTTTTAACACAGCAGATTTCCAGAGCATCGGCCAGACAAAGAAGTGGGCGTGCTGGTCGAATGGTAACAGTATTTCACTTGAATAAATTCAGAGAGAAGGAATTTGTTTTAGACTTTATCCAGAAAATGTCTTTTTTGATCTTTTGGAAGAAGAAACAACGCCAGAAATCATGAGATGCAGCGTTACAGAGATTGTGCTACTCTTGAAAGCCATGAAAGTGGACGATCCATTGACTTTTGACTTTATTGATAGACCACCACTCGATAGTATGAAAAAGGCTTTGAAAGAACTTTACGCTCTTTCTGCATTGGACGATAAAGGCAATCTCACAAAGCTTGGAGAAAAAATGTCCAAATTTCCACTAGACGCTAAACTTGCCAAAGTTCTTTTGACCAGCACAGATGTTTCCATTATAATTGACGTTGTTTCTTTGTTGAGCGTTGAAAATATTTTCTTCACTCCTTCTACCCGAGACGAACATTTGAAGGAAAAGGTTTTAGCCAATCGTGCCATTTTCGCATCACCAACAGGCGATCATATTACTCTTTTAAATGCATTCTATTCCTATTTAAAGAATAGAAAGGATCCTAATTGGTGCGAAATGAATTGCATTAATAAGAAATCGATGGACCAAGTTTTGGTAATCTATTTTTATTTGCTTTATAAGAAAATAAGAAAGCAGCTGGTGGACATTTCTAAACGATTGGGTCTTGAGGTTTCTGAAAATTCAGACCGAAACAGCATTGACAAGGAATCTATTCTAAAATGTTTTCTTGCTGGCTTTTTCAATAATACCGCGTTTCTTCAAGCTGATGGCTCTTATTCGACATTAATGAATAATACTGTAACATTTAGTACTTTCAATCATTTCTAGACTGTGTTTATTCATCCATCAAGTGTATTGGTTGGAAAGAAGCCTGCGTGTGTTACTTTTAATGAATTAGTTTTGACTTCAAAGTGTTACATGAGAGGAATATCTGTTATTGAACCAGATTGGATAACTCAGGTTGCTCCACACGTATTTAGCAGAATACGATTTGGATCGTCTGTAAATTAAATAAAATTAATATGCAAGAACATTTAAAGTAAATTTATGCAGTAGTTTTATTGAACATCAATTGGATCCCAACAAATCTTTTGCATTTCGGTTCTCGATAATTCATTAATCTGCTCCATTTCGGATTCTTTTAACGCAAACAAGCAATCAAAATTTTCTTTTAATCGACTTGGATTCTTTGATTTTGGTAAAACAGTCCAATCTTGTTGCAACGCCCAAGCAAGAAGTACTTGAGCAACAGTTTTGCCGTGTCTGTCGGCTATTTCCTGGATGAATTGATGCTCTTCAAGAAAATCGTTCTGAAGAAATTTTCCTTCTCCAAGTGAAGTGTACGCTTCAAAAATTATAGAATTGGCTTTGCAATACTTTACTTCATCAATCGGAATGTATAACGGATGAGCTTCACATTGCAAAACCATGGGTTTAATCGTGGCATACTCTTCCATTTCTTTCAAGTGATTTATCGTATAATTAGAAACACCTATAGCTTTCAACTTGCCTTGCCTATACGCCTCTTCCAATGCTTTCCAAGAATCTTGCCGATTTTTCTTGTTCTTGGGACTATTTGGCTTTATACTGGATGTTCCTGGCCAATGGATCAGATATAAATCAATATAATCAAGCCCTAGTTTTTTCAGAGATTCATCAACCGCCTTGGTCGCTTTCTCATATCCCTGGTCTTTCGGTGCTAGTTTGCTTGTAATGAATATTTCTTCTCGTCGCAAAACTCCTTTATCAAATAGGCTTTTCAATGTATTTCCGATAGCTTCTTCATTTCGATAGACAGTCGCAGTGTCTTTTAAAATTTAACATAAAATTTACCAATGTGCCTGTACCCAATATTAATCGCCTCTGAAACGACTCTTTCGACATCTTCTGATATTAGCCGATATGTGCCAACTATTATAAATGGGAGAATATGATTACGTCCAATTTTGGGGATTTTATTTCCATTCGATAATGTGAATGACATTTCCGAATTTTTCATGTTGAATCTGATTAGAACTAGCTGTTCAATCTCTAGTACAGCAAGATCAATACATATTTTCAAATTTGTAAATGCCAGAAATTTGTATTTTCATCGGTCATTAAGTACGTTTAGGAGCCTGGGAAATAATGATGACCCGCCGCATCGTAGTAATGTTCTAACAAGAATACAAGATGCTATTACATTGTTTCGGCATGTTTATAGTCCAACTCACAGAAGGATGTACTTGTTTTTTTGTTGCTATTTGGCTGGAATGACCGTAGTGTCTAGCATGCCTATTCTACCCTTTGCTCTCTTATCATTTGTTGTTACAAGACCTTATATCCAGGCAAAGAATTATCGATTTGAAAATCACAAGTGTTTTAAAAAGACCATTAACAAACTTGTAAAATTGATGATAAAGAGAAGGGGTTTCCCAGAGATTAATTCACTTGGTGATATTATTTTCAAAAACAGAGTAATGAATACAAATTGGAAGGAAAGTTTTATAAAAGATTATGAAACCCAATATAGAGAAGGAATGGTCCATGAGACTGTCACATATATCTTCAAAGACGGTCCAAATGCCTATTTTAAGATAATATCGCATTATAAAGATCCAAGGCGATTAAATCCTAACATTGAATTTTTGTCAATGACTATTGAATTCGTTGACGGTGAAAAGGATTTTACCGAGCCAATTAACGTTGACGAATTGAATGCATATTTAAGAATTATCAGAAAACTTGGCAAAAAGCATTTGACAGAAACAAATGAAAAACAAGAGATATCAGATGTAGAATTTAAAGATGTTGAAGAGAAGAAATAAAAGAATCTTTTACATAGGCGATTATTTATTTTGGAATGCTAATGTTTGTTCTATTTTTAAATAATATGATTGAGCCGATAGCGAACAAAGCAAATGCGGCACTTGAAACAATTGGGACCACTTGTTCTCTTTTGAAAGGAAGATTAGCATTATCAAATGATGTAATTTTGTTCTTTAAAGTTTCAAAAAGAGAAATTTGATATTTTTCAATGGAGCTTGGACGATTTGAAGAGATTAGAAACTTTTCAAATTCTTCAAGGAACAAGCTTATTGAGGGATAGCTTTCATGATTAATGCCAAGAATAGTTTTTTCTGGCCCATAAAGCATCATCATGACTGAGGAATAAATAACACCATCAACTAAACTTGGTCTTTGATCATTATTTGAAAATACACTTACGTTTCCCCAAAGAAGAATTTGGAGCCTTTAATTCTCATTTCAATTGCGCTAAATAATACTTTAGCCTTTTCCCTTGCCTAGTTAAAATCAACAATCCATCTTTACTTGATCAACAAAATGGCTCTGAGGTGATTTGCAATCGATTTTTTCCTCTACAGATTTTTTAAATTTATCTGGAAGATAATAATTTTTGGGAAAGGGCAAAACATCAGACAATCCTGGTCTTATTGTTTCCTCAAATAACGGCGACATAAATCTCAAAATGTCACTAACGTATCCAGTCTCCTTCATTATAAGATAAGTAAATGCATCATTTTCAGATCTCTCAGAAGCGTCTAGCCTATTGAACACGCTTGGATATTTCTACAACTTAATTTGGTTTGTAAGCTTTTACTGAAGAAAGATATGCTATTATTTGGCTATATCCAATCAAAAGAGTATCAGATTCTTTTAATAGAGGTAATTGACCTATAAAAATGACTACCAGTAACTACCTGTGGGAGACATATTTGGATCTGTGCACCAAAATATTTTCCAAGGAGAGGGAATAAAGTGAAGCAACACCTGTCATAAATAAAGAAAAGAATTTACAGTAACGATAGAGCACTCGTAGTCGAAAGATCCAATTTTAGGATCAAAAATGGGTGGCCAGATGTATAATTCCATAAAAAACGTTCAAGCCACTAGACCGTCAATTCATACACCTAATTTGTATTGCATTATAAAATATGCGAGAACTATCAATAACCAAAACCATGGCTGTAAACCGAATTGATTCTGGATTCCGGAACACTGCAGAAATTTCCAGAAGCCAATCATCTGCAAGCTTATAATCAGAAATTTCATCTCAAAGTATGTTTGCTTGCCTCGTTTCCGGAAGACTAGTAAAAAAACTATAATACTGTCAAATTTAGGTAGATGCACAACCACAAGTTGTAGATCCAACTCATTACATATTCAACCTACCAAATGCACATTTGATACATCACATTGCAGTATTTTTAACAGGAGTACAACCCCTTCCTCCAAATACATTTGCTACAATATACTTCAGAACAGATCCTTTTAATGAATCATCGTGGAAAATGCTGGGCTACATTGGAAACGAAAAACCCAGTGCAATCTTCCGATTGAAATTGCCAGAAAACCTGGAAATTTTAACTGTGGGAATATCAATAGAACCTGCAGAAACCGTTGCTCATCAAGTTATTCCTTTCAATGAAGGAAAGAATGATCGAAATACTTTAATTAACGGGGTGCAAAGGTTAGCTGAAAACTTTTTTAATTACGCGCTAAGTTTTGAGTCCAAAAGAAATCAAGGAGATCCAAACGAGACTGTCATGCCTATTAAGGCGGTAAAGGAGTGGTTTGAGTCAACAATGAACAAATTAAAGAATGATGCGAACTTTTTAAAGAAAATGATTGGAGAATAGTTATTTATAATAAATTACACTTTGAATTTGCAAAAGAAAATTATATTTTCGAAACTACTTTGTCGCCATAAATACTGGCGACTTTTAATCTTTGAATTTTTCCGGTAGACGTACGGGGTAATGACTGGACAACTTCATAAACATGTGGGCACTTAAAAGAAGCCAAATGTTTCTTGCAATGCTCGTCTATTAGTTTTTGATTGAATTGAACATTGTTTTTCATTACAACGACAGCTTTAACAACCTGTCCATAAATTTCATGAGGAATGCCAAAGCAAATAGCCTCTTTAACTGACGGATGTTTATTCAAAACGTCATCAATTTCTTGAGGCGCAATTTTCTCACCTCCTCTATTTATTATTTCTTTCAATCTACCAGTCAAATAAATATATTTGTCTTGATCTAAATACCCAACATCACCAGTTCTAAAAAACCCATTGATGAATAATTCTCTGTTTGCCTTTTCATTCATAAGATAACCATCTATCACTGAGGGACCAGAAATACATATTTCTCCTTGAACATGTGGCTCGTTGTGAAGTTGGTTATTAGTTAAGATTCTAAAGTCTACTGACGTAGAAAGTCCTACGCTTCCGACCCTCGTGTTGATAAGAGTATTGCTGCACATTTGATGAGATGCTTCAGTCATGGCGTATGCTTGTAGAACTGGAACATCATAAACCTTAATCATTTGTTCGTATAATGATTTAGATAAGGGTGAACTACACGATCTGACAAACCTTAAGCAGCCGAAGTTTCTTTTTGTTTGACCGTGCAAAATTCCTTGATATTCGGGTAATGTCATTAATATGCTATGAATAGTAGGAACTGCAGAAAACCATGTGCATTTATATGTTTTGAAAAGGTCTAGGAATTTTGTCGCTGAAAATCCACCGGGTAAAACCAAAGATCCGCCAGACGTTAACGTCGTCATTGCAACACCGATCAATCCATGTACATGAAACAAAGGCATAACAACAACAGTCGCATCAATAGGACTTAAACTGTAAAAATGGCAAATGGAACGAACCGAATGCAATAGATTGCGATATTTAATTGGTACACCTATACAATCGCTTGTAGGTCATTTACTTTTAGGTTTTCCTGTAGATCCACTAGTATGCAATATCAGAACAACATTTTCAAAATAGTTTTTGTACAAATTTGTTTGTTCTCCATTTACTATTATCCTGCTTTTCGTTGATGCCCAGTAGTCAATTTCAATTGCATTCGAAACTTTTATACCTAAAATTGATATATTGTAACTCTTTGCGATTGCATTTATAACTCTTTTTATTCCTTCATCTTGGTAGGGAATCACAATTAGGCACGGCTTTAAATCTGATATATAGTACTCTAACTCTGTTTGTGTATATTTTATATTCAAAGGTGCTGCAGGAACCCCAATTTTTATGCATGAGTAAAAAGCCAACAAAAATTCAATGGTATTTCCTAGTAGAAGACATACAGGAGCATCATGAGCAGTCGGGCATGTCGTTGCAAGTATCCGAGAAAATTTATCAATTAATGTTATCAAATCAAAGTAGTTCAATTCCGTGGGATATACTATAGCTGGTTTTCTTAGATAATTAGGAGAGAGGAAGTTTGTTAATGGATCGTAAGAATTCATTAAATATTTCTGAAATCATAGAATTATTGATTAACAAAACTTTATTATGTGTTACAAAGGGTGTATCAATCGGAAACTAGAGTTAGATTTGTTTTAAAAAACAAAAAGAATGTAGAAAGATCAGTGTGGTGCATGATTTCTCAGCATTTTGTTTCAGCCTTTTTGGTGATTTTATCATCAGTAAAAAAGATTATTTGCATTGCATAATTACTTACCTAAAGTTAGATCGTTTCAAGAAGAAAGATATAAAAAGAAAGAGTAGTCAGCAACGAGGAATTCCATTGGTTTTTCTGCATTGCGTCCTAGGACATGTTACAATCATCATCCGAAAATACAAAATAAATGTAGAATACTTACCTTCAAATTTTTTCTCCAGGGGTTGATCCACAGCTGCGCCTATTTATAGGGCGAAATTCGAAAAATCGTTAATTGCAAATAATCTTCATTGTATAAAATAAATTGTTTTATTTATAATTTTATTCTTCAGCATTGTCTTCGTCTCCTTTTGGAGCTAGGTAAAAGCACAATACACCCAAATCGTTTGGAAAAACATACTTGATCAAACAAGGAATATCATCTTGGAGTTCCAAAGTAACTGAACCTGCCAATGAGGAATTAGCAAATGTTTTCAAGAATTTCATTGAAAGATTAACATTTGTTTCTTTCTTAACCATGATGCTGGTTGAAACGATCTTCTCGTCTTCATCGATAGTTTCATCTTAAATTACAAGGATGAGTCTAGCTTACTTGGTCTAAGGACAACAGAGGCAGCGCTCACATCACCTTCAACACCAAAACGAACACTTTCCTTGTCGGCACTAATATTCACTATTCTAAATATAAAAAATAAAGGTTACTAGTTTCACCAAAATTGGCAAGATCTTTGCAAATTCTGCTGAATTCAGCTGACGACATCTTAATGGTCACATCATAATCACTGCATAAGTATTAAGCTTCAGTCTTACTTGTCTGGGATGGACAACAGCTCAGCATCGATAGTCATCAACTTCATGTCAAATTCAGAAACTCTGTCACCCTTTTGACTTTCAAACACAAAGTTCAATCGGTCACCAGAATCATCAGCCTTCAAAGTCAAAGAATCGTCGTTGGCCGCACACTTCAAAACTTTGGTGAGAGCAGCAAAGTTGATCCCAAGAGTGATGTTACGATCACATCTGTAATCTTCAAAACCATCGCTGAAATATAACTGACTTTAAAATGGTACCTGTTGAGCTGAAGCAAAACAAGGGCGACGTGTCCACTATCCATACACTGTAGAGTGATTCCAGAATCATTACAATCAAAATTAGCTTCGCTGATAACGTCTTTTACAGCTTCAACTATTTTCTTAAGTGTGGAAGCATGAGTTAAACGTCCTTCTAACATTGGTTTACCAGGGTCAAAGGTAGGTCTTTTTTCATACTTGATCTGAGGTATAAGAGAAGATAATGAAAAATTAAAAATAGAGAACAATAAGATCAAAATTTGCAAAATGGTTTTTGTTTGGCCAGAAAAAAAGGTAAAAGAAGCCAAATCCGTCCACCCGGAGTCGAACCAGGGACATCATGATAACTACTGACATCTACAGTCACGCGCTCTACCAACTGAGCTATGGACGGATATTTAATATGCTTTAAGAAAATATAAGTACTAGCATCGTTATTGCGAACCACAATCATGGCAAAAAAAGAAAAGTAAATTGATGAATATGTTATGAATATTTATTTATCGTTTTTGTGTTCTTTAAACCACTTGAATTAAAAATGTTCAAGAATTTTACTTTTTCTTTTCCTTTTTGTTGATAAGACATTTTTGACTGAGGTTCATCGTCGATTGATGATCCTAGACCTTGTCGCTTACTAGATGAAGAAACCTTGTTGTGTTTAAAGAAGAATAATTACAGAAAGGGGATTAACTATTCCCGTTGAATCTTTACCAAGACCAGTTCCTTCTTTCCAGCCCATTTTCATTAATAGTTTAGCACCAACGTTAGATTTGATATCAATTGGAGCACTAATTGATTATTTATTTAATTTTTACATTGTTTTAGATTCTGGCAAGGGTTGTTGTTCAATTTCATCGTCTCTGGTAACTTTTGTTGATTTAGAAGAATCATGCATTCCGAATACTTTTCGTCTCTCTTCGGCTCTATTGCGATACTTTTAATAAAGAAGAGACAATTTACAATTGTGGATTGTTTTTCTGTTTCTAATGTTTGAATTTCGTAATTGTATTTTTCCAAGTTTTCCTTTGATAACAAGAAACGTTTAGGCAAACTTTATGCAAATTAGATTCTTCAAAATGTTTATTTAAAACTTGAGTGTTTTTAAATCTTCTTTGACAAAGAAAACAAATGTTGAATTTTGTATCCTTAAATCCATCGATATCATCGTCAAACTAATAAGGGGAAATGGATATCATTACTTGATTAACTTTCATTCCAAGCGAATCAATTGATTTAAATTCAATTGTTTCATCAGATTTTTGTTTTACTGTTTCTTGATGAATGTTCTGCCATTGTTTTAGTTGTATGGTAATCAAATAATCAATTTTAACATTTCATACCTTTTTTGGTGCCTCTTTCTTCTTTGGCATTAAAAGAATTGGTTTCTCTTCTGCTTTCACTTGCTGTTGAATTCTATCACAAAATAGACAATTAGCTACTCTGTATTTATTTTAATCAGCTTGTAGGTGTTTTTAACTCCATCAAATTGATACAAATGACCAGTGACAGGATCCTTGTATTGTCCAGTCATTGGTTGGTATTCCAACCTTAAAGTCACTTCAAGTGGGACTATAACAGGCGCTGATTTCAACAATATCTCTTCCTTTGATAATGGATCATCAATAGGCGGCGAATCAGGAAAAAATGACAACTCAATCAATGGATCCCAATAAACAGGCCATTTCCCACTTGTTACGCCGTCATCCCTGTACGATAAATCTCTTCCAAAATAAACAGAAACGTTTCTTCCTTCAATAGCAAACTCTGTGCTCTTTATTTGATTTAACACATTCTCAGCAATCTACATTATTTATCTTCTTCATTAATACACAATGGTCAGGGTATTCAGCAAACGCATAACACATCGAACAATGAGTATTCATTTCCTTCATCAAAACTACTCTGATCACTTCTTTATTAACCATCGAAAACGTCTTGAATATTGTCGGCTCCTTTGTCGTCGGTGAAATGTTCCTAACAAGCAAGAATCTCGAGGGATATGGATTAATGTCATTCGTCCCATCATTATTAGTTTTATCAGGCATAGAAATCGGTAAATTCCCACTAATAGCAACTTCTTTCTCATTAAAACACTTGAAGCATCTATCACGTCTCTCAAAGTTGTATGCCCCACACTATGAATAAACTACAAATGTATTACAAGCTGACACGTCCAGTCCAAATTATTCGCATTTACAGCACTATAATCTAGCAATATCGGCTCTCCTCCCAAAATTATTGGACTTTCGTAGTGCCTGTCAACAACACTAACTGCATCCTCAATTTTCGACAGCTTGACAAAGGCATATCCTTTGGAAAACCCTGTTTGCTTATCTCGTACAACACGGGCGTATATGAACCTCAAGTTCATTGTCGTCAGTAATGTCTGTATTTCCACATCTGTCACGGTTGCATTTAAGTGGCGGAAAATAAGAACTTTTCTGGGTGGTGATAATGCATTTTTAGGAGGTTGCTGCTCTGGTGGTCGTTTTTCTATCTCGCCGTAATACATTTACGAAATTTTCAAATAAAATGGTGACAAGAAACTATATTTATTGGGCTTGTGATCTCCCGGTGTTCAATTTTGGAACATATGTGTTTTTCTTGCTGTCTGGACTCTGGGTGGACTTTCATTTCATGCTCCTTGTATTTTATTAATTCTACCTTATCCTTTAGGGTTATTTTATCTCGTTTGATTCGCCGCCTGTCGTAAGCGTTTTTATCAGTCAGATCTATTCGTTTCTTGGCGCCTCTGTATGTTTCATGCACAGTATTTTTGTTCAAATCAAACTTTACTCCTCGGCGCTCAATTTTGTTAAAATCGTTCTCATATATCATACCATCCATTGATCTCTTATAAGACGGTGTGTATTTATAAAATACGCTTGATGAATCCTTCATCATTAACGGAAAAAGATCATTAGAATTACTGACATGGGCTTTGGAGTTTGTATCTTCAATTTTGCCCCCTTCTTTTTCTATAAATCGTTTGTGAAATGGTGCATTTTCATGAAAACTTGCACTTGCGTGTTTCTTTATAAAGTCCAATGATTCACCCTTTTTAATTGCTCCATAGTTGACATCGGGTTTGTGACCACTTGCCTTACTATCAATGACAGGCTTAACAATTGGAATCTCATGATTTTTTACGGCATATGAGCTTGTCACAACTTTCTTACTAAAAGGTTTCGGAATAACGTTGGCTAACCTAAGCCTAAAGATACTGGGGGTTGCCTTTGACTGTGCATAAACAGAGTATATCAGCAATGAAGCATTAATCAAAATATTTTTCATTTCCAGAGATACTCGAAAACGTGAAAGCTAAGCCAGCCAGCTAATATTTATAGATATCTATTTTTGGAATCTCCAATTAATCTATCGCCTCGAAGAACATCAAAATAATATAAAAATGGCAATGAACAGAAAGCAAAAACATGAAATAAATTTACTGACTTTGGACAGTTGCTTGATTATCAGTAGCACCGGCTGCACCATTCTTATAAAAATCAAAATACTTCATTTTACCAATTTTTGTGTTAATTCATTTACTTTTTCTAACAGCTCATCATTCTGTCGGCGTAGATCTTCATTCTCAGCTCTTAATGCCTCGACATCAATATTGGCAGGGCCCCCAAGATACGCTTTTATAAATCTTAAATTAATGATTCGTGATTTTTGTTACTCGAGAGGATTCTCGGGCTTTTCAGATTCCTCGTATAACCCAACTAGTACCTTGGTGAGTGAATCAATGATGCCATTTTTTTCTAGATATTTACGGAAATCTTCCTTTTTTTGATCGACCTTTGATTGATATATACATCATGAATGTTTACTTGAACGGATTGCATCGTATTTCCAGGGTAAACAAACCTAAAAATTGAATAATATTATGGAATTTAACGATAATTTACAAAGGGTACATATTTTTGTTTAATTTAGTCTGAGTTCTTTTCAAGCATTCTGAGTAAATCTTATGTTGAAGCGAGAACTGTAATTAATGAAAGTAATACTCACGTCTTTATAAAAGAGTCCTAAAAGATGACACAAAATTAGATCCTAAATATTCTAGCTTAATACATGAATATGACTTGACTCTGAAAAAATTAGACGATCAAACGGTATCAGAAGAGTCAGAAAGCAGCTTAGATGACGAGTCTATCGGTGGGGATTCATCAGACGATGTGGATTCTTCCATCGAGCGGAATACTAGCGAGGAATTTGAAAATCAATAAATCCATTTCCCTTTATTTAGTTTCCTTGTTGTAAATGCTCGTATTTGTGATATTGATCCAAATTTCTCTTTAAAATATCCATAATAGGCCCTAATAGGCGGGTAAATGCTTGTGCGTCCAAAGACACGCACTTAACATTACCTTTAGCAATCACTATTATTAAAGAAAAAGTAAAATACCGGTAGCTGCCCTTGGTGAATCATTGAGCAATGCTATTTCACCAAAATAATCACCAGGCTTATAATGATTTACTTCGACTGGTTCTGCGTCTAAATTATTGTCAGGCCTTTTAAGAACTACAGCTTCTCCTTCTACTAGGATGTAGAATGAGTCTCCCCTGTTTCCTTGCTCAACTATTACTTCTTCATTATCATATTCAATAGGTTCGAGAGCATCAGCAATTTTTACAATTTCTGATTGCTGCAATGAACTGAGTATGGGAACTGTTTTCAAAAATGATTCATAAAGTTTTCTCTTTCTAAAAGTGTTGTTAACGATGTAACGCCGGAAAGTTACCCGGTCAACAGCCCAAAGAACGGAATCTTCTGAAGCTTTGACCTAATTTAATAAGCAAACATAATTTTACAGTAGCAGCACGAGGCGTGTTATACATTAATGCGAGTTGACCAAAGCTACCACCTGGTCCAACTTCAATGACTTTTTTTCCATCTACAATCACGTCAAATTTGCCGCTATCAACGACATAAAAGTTATCTCCTTCCTCGCCCTGAACTATAACTGCTACCCCTGAAGATACTTTCTTTTCAAACATGGCGTCCACCTATAATTCTTGATTGAATTTTGTACGATTTCATTTCTCTGGTCGCCTTCGAGATTGCGGAACAGAAGGTTATTGGAAATTGCTGAAGCGATTCTCATTCTGGCTTCGTCGCTCTTTTGAATTATTATGCGTTCGCCAGTATCGTCATCAGTGGGCTTTAATGATTCAGCACTTACAGATCCTCTTCTCATTCTATTCACGTTTGTAACTTCATTATTCGATTTATGAAATCGACTCGATAATCCTGCACCTGGCTTTGCTAAGCGATCCTGAAATTCGTCTTCTTCCTCAGCGGAAATATTTGTTTGGCTTTAATAATTTACTAACTTCAGATTTACCTATCATGCAATGGATTGTTCAGTAAAAAGTTTATGATTTCCTTTCTAAAAATGGATAAGATTCTTACAGAGTGGCTATAAGTTTCGTCAAGATCGCGATGTCTTTGAATTTTTTGTAATATTTTAACGACAAGCTCAAGTGGTCTCTCGGGTTGATACTTTATTAAGGCAGCGAGACAATCCTGTATTACCTTTCGAAAGAATGAATTACTTTGAAAACTGATTCAATTTGATGCTCGTCAAGATATTTCTTAACAGCGGGTGGTGTTTTTTGATCGCTCATTGCAAACAACGTAGTGGCTTTGTTTCCAAGACAATCTGAAATGAATATCTAAATGGACGAGAACTTTATAAATTCTGAAATTCACATGAAATTTATTCTAGAATCCTTGTTCCAACGATTTTTTCATGTTATTGACTTTGTTGAGGATAGACAGATCCAGGGTTTTATCACCGACTTCGACAATGACGCCTCCCAGAATTTCCTGTTTAATCTATATTTAAAGACAATGAACTTGCTACGGACGTTACAAAGGTGATGTTTTTCCCTTTATCCACAAAGTTCTTTGAAATAATGTCTTGAAGTTGTAACAAATACTTACTATCTAATTCCTAATCAATAAAAGTGAAATCTATGTAACCTTCGCAGATACAATCTTAACAATCATTTCTTTCCTGTGTTCCTTAACAATGTCCTCGAATGCATTGATAATTGACATGGACAATGGCAATCTCCCGTTTGTCAACAGAGTGTCGAAAAAGTTCTTTACCGTAGGTGAATAAGATTTCAGCATAGATTGAATTATGGTTCTCTTCTTTTCTGGACCCACTAAAAATATGTAAGAATTGGGCTTACCTGATGGATCCTCAACAAATAGCCTCATTTTTTCATTTGTTTCCATTGATACCTTAATTTTCCCAAGTTCTTCAGAAGTATTGGGAATGGAATTCATTTTTAACGACACATTGAACAATGCTTGCGCATACTTCTTTTCAATGGGTCCAATCTTGAAAATAAGAGATTAATGGAGATACTGAAGAATAACAGCGACGGAATGAGGTAGGCCAAAACATTAAGAAATTTCAGGAAACAAATTTATTATTCTTTCAAAACAGCCGATAAAGATTCATTAACTGATACCAATGGCGCGACTTGAATTTTTAGCACTTTTACCATTCCGCCTTTATTAAATGGAAAAAATAGGAATACCTTTCTCGATGATTACATGCGATCGCTTGACACTTTTGGGTGCCTTAAAAACTCCGAATCGCTTTAAAATTTCAAATGTAGGATCACAAAATAAGGAATATGGCAAGGTGTGCTTGTTTTTCCAATTCGTTTGTGGAGTAGGTTTATCAGCACTCATACCATAAACCTCATATCCAGCTGTCTTGAACTTTTCATAGTTGTCACGAAACCCGCATGCTTGCTTTGTGCATCCAGGTGTATTGGCTTTTGGATAAAAGAAGATCACAATCCCAGACTCTTGTGACTTTTTATACAAGTTTATAACTTGACCGTCGTTTGTATCAATTTCAATATCTTGTGGTATAATTTCTCCTTCTGAAACTTTAATGCTTGAATCAGATTTGGATTTTTTAACGTTGGCTGATTCAGGCTCATCGCTCTGCTTCCTTTTCATTTCTTCCTTGTGGTTAAGGGCGTTGTCAGGGCTTTGTTTATCATTACATTTTTCGTCTCCAGATTTCATTAAAGTCTCTTTATCGCTATTGCTATTAGTGGCTGCGTTAGCGTACGTTTCCGGTTCAGACTTTTCGGTTTCTTTAGAAGTGACATTATCCGAGGAGGACAAGGTCTCTTTGACTTCATTATTCTTTATAGAGTTCTTAATATGTGATTGCTCATCATGATCTTCAACAGTATTTTTTGTCGTCATAGTTGTGGTGGTGGCGCAGGGAAGAAACTCGTAGAAACTAGTAATTTAATCTAGTTAATTTTCTAAATAATCTTTAATAAAAAACAAGCATGAAGCATTATATTTTTTGGTTGAAATACTCGCTCATTGGCGCAATATTATCCGTAGGATGAATGTCTTTAAAAACAAGAGAAGAACATCTATTCATAATAGAGAGGCAAAGGAACTTTTCAGAAGAGTGGACAAAACATCAATTCATCCTCGGATAATAGTAGTGGACACGAGAAAGAAGAACGACAAATCAGTGTTTGTGTTAAACAAAAACAAAGTTAAAATTGGCAGAAAGCTAGACAACGACATTCAATTGGTTGATGAGCTTGCATCTCGCGAGCATGCGCATATTACCAAGACAAATGATGGGTAAGGACATTGAATGCATAGCAAAGACTGTTTGTTTTGACAGATCTAAAAACTAGCAATGGTACAATTATTAATTCTGTGGAAATAAAAACTCCTCGTGTTCTTCGAAATGGAGACAAGATAGAAATTGGCCACTATATTTTAACTTTTGAAGGGAGCCCAGAATTTGATGATAGCTCAAGTAGAAAATCTTTGAGGGAACTATATGCAACCAAAAGTTCTTTCGATACTATTAAGAGTCAAAAAAGCTTTGAAGAAGATTCATCGTATATCCAAGTTTTTGAAGATGAGTCCGTGTCTGATGACCAACTTTTCTTGCCAGTTTGCGAAATAAACAATGAAGAAAGCTTAAAATCCGATTATGAGAGATTAAGGTTAGCTTTTCAACTGTCGCAAGTTTGTTTGACCGACGATTTACCACTTTCAACATCTCTTTTCCTTGACCTTGTTATGTCTGTACTTTCTTCTATAGACACTGGAGTAGTTTTAATTGTAGATGAGCTTGAGAAAACAATTGATTTTTGTTCAGCAAAGAAAAGAAGCAAACATATTGAAAATGTAATGACAAACACACCATATGAAGATTTTGATGAAGCAAATATATCTATGACTATTCTTCAAAGAGTATTAAAAGATAAAAAACACTACATTGCAATGGATACAAGAGACCAACCTGATTTGGCGTCTGCTGCATCAATAGTTATTGGCAAATTGAGGGCGATTCTAGCTGTTCCATTGATTGATAAAGGAAAGGTAAATATCGTCATTTATGTTTTCAAATGGTTGTCGGGGTTGTACAATTGGATTCAAGAGATAAACTAACGGCATTTCAACCAAAAGATATCAAACTAGTCCTAACTTTGTGTCAACAAATGGCAACAGTGATAGGAAATCATGCATTGATGGAAAAAGCCAAGAACGAAAGTCGGTTCATTGATCAAATGAATAGGTTTTTGCCACCTCAAATTGTTGAAAAAATGGTAGTCCTGTTTATCTGATTTGTTTAGCTTAACAATGATGAATTTATAAATACCGAAGGAAGCCAAAGAAATGGAACCGTTATATTTGCTGACATTAGAGGATTCACGAACATGTCTGAAAAATCTCATCCTCAAGAAATCGTCAACCTCCTTAACGAGTATTTTGAGCGAGTAATTTATAACACCATTTAAATTATTTAGCTGGTGGCATGTGTTTTTAAGTGGGGCGGATTGCTGGATAAATATATTGGCGATGCCCTTATGGCCACTTTTGGTTCATTAGAGGCGGAAGAAGATTCCATATTTCGCGCCGTAGCTGCAGCATGCGATATGCGTCAAAGCATGGAAGAGTTTAACAAGCATAGGAAAGAATCTGGTTTGGAGCCTGTTAATGTTGGCATTGGTGTCAATACAGGACCATTAATTGCTGGCTTTATAGGCTGCCAACAAAGGTTAGAATATACATGTATTGGTGACACTGTAAATACAGCCAGTAGAATTTGCGGGAAAGCGGCGCCTGGTCAGGTACTTATATCAGAAAGCACTAGAGCCGAAATATGTGATCAGGTAGTATGCTCTTTTGCAGGTTCACACATTTTCAAGGGAAAAGAAGTGGAAGTAAAGGTGTTTGAAGTATTAGAAGTGCTCCATATCACGTAGCCAATAACTAATCGACTGGAATAAATCTATTGTTTAATCTGGAACTTTTGTTTTGATGTTTTGTTTATGTCTTCGACAAA
>KE561145.1:0-78060 GCA_000442015.1 Rozella allomycis CSF55 | reverse complement strand
AACAGACTTAAACGCAATTTTACAATTTGGGTAACAGATGCAATCTAAATACGTTATAGAAAATGTGTTATGACCACAGTCAAGTGAATTTTTAGTTTCGTTGGTTCGAACGGATTTTACAGGCCAAACAACACTGCTCGTAATATCTTCAAGCCGACAGCATTCACCTAAGACACTAGCTCGTATGATACTCCTCGCGGTATCACCTGTACCACTTCCTGCTCAACTGGATCACCTGTAGAGTGCTGAGCCGACATTTACCAGGGTGACAAAAATTTTTGGTGGGGTGCTGACCTGATCTAGGGTGACGACTTTATGTTGTAGAGTGACAACCCCCCGAACCGGGGTGCTCTCTTTACATGTAGGGTGACGAGCCACCAAATGAGGGTGACATCCTTACTTTGGGGTGTGACGACCCGACTATAGGCGGGTGACGAACCGACGTATCCTACTGACCCTCTTAGAGCAACTTCAGGTTTCCCGCCAAAAGCAATGATGAACACTCGTTTAAAAGGAAGAAAAATAAGATAGAAACTTGCAAGATTTATTCTAGAAGTTTAGTCTATTTGAGATGGCCCATTCTTCATCTCCAAACAAATGCCACTAGGAACATATCAAATGGTGTCAAGCAAGATCTTGTTCATCAGTCACCCAGATCTTGCCTTCCCCGCGGTTCTCCTTCATAATGGACGGGATAATGTAGTGGCTAAACTAAGACCCGGGCCTTTTACTTGTCAACTAACCTATTCTATTACATTTAGTTCTATTTATTGATATCTCCTTGTAGTCTTATATGGTGGTTCTTTCTATAAGTATCAGAATAGAGATCTGTCAGGATTAAGAGATCCTTTGAGAATTATGACTCCTCTCTACGATAATGAATCCAAGGAATCCCTGGTACAACATAAAAAAACCATTTTGTTTATTCATTGTTGGTTGTAGTCAATATTGCTAATATTCGTGGTTTTTGTTAAAAATTATTTGGGGAACAAAATAGGTAATGATCATTGAGGCTCCTATATACAAAAGTATTCATTCTCATACCTGCTCTGATGCAACCTGATAAATATTCATGAATAGTTTGGTCCAAGTCGAGTATTCCTGCTTTTGAAGCATGATAAATTGCAGCATATTCCCCTGAAACTTGGTACACTGCAACCGGTGTGAATGGGAAAAGTTCTTTAGCCTTGCAAACAATATCCAAGTAAAAAAGACCGGGTTTAACTATTATGAAATCCGCTCCTTCCTCGATATCTCTTTTCTTATGAAAAAGGGTAATAATGCTTACGATTGACTTCATCGCAACCGAATGCGACTCAAACGGCAATTGATATTTTGATCGATCTCCATAGAGAGGACTTGAAGATGAAACTTTTCTAAAAGGGGTGTAAAGTGATGAGTGAAATTTGGCTGCATACGAAAGTATTGATACCTATCATGATTATACTACATGGTTACTGTCGAAGATAAAGAATTGGCCCTGAGGATCTCTTTGATTGCCATGACTCTATTGTCCATCATGTCTGAGGGTGCTACAACATCACAGCCTATAATCTACATTCAATCCAACTACCTGCTTGCGCATAAGCTAAAGCGATATCCGCTAGCCTCTTGATCGATCTGCTATTATCAATGTTTCCGTTCGCCAAAGTAAGCCCTAACATCAAACTTATTATTGTTTACCACAATGGCCATGGCTTGTGTACGCGCAAACACACACGTCGCAGGCGATTAGAAGTCTCGGAAACCACTCCTTTAGCAACCCAATGGCTTTAATTACAGGATTTACAGAGTCATCTGCGAATGAACCTTCTTCGTCCTGTAAATTACTACAAATATATACTGATTACCTTGTGAATGCTATCAGAAGAAATAAATAGAATTATCGATTGTAAACCACCATCTACTAATGGTTTTAAATGATTATACAATCTTTTTGTCCCTATTCTATTCATTTACTTAAACCCTTTTATACCTTTTTTGTCCTGGTAAGTACATCAAGTCTTCATAACAATTTTCCTCTGTGCTTACAAAGACTGGGTAAATTAATCTTTCAATCAATTTTGTCGAAGGTGAATACCACTTTAAAAGAGCATGGTGAGATATTGTCTGATGAATTGTCTGGTGCATTTCTTGATTCAGCTATTTCCTAATTGAAAATTCAACAGCAGTCGGGACTCAACAAGTCTCGCAGTGCTCGTTAAATCGGACGGGGAGTTTATAATTATCAATAAATTTTTTCACACAAAACAACTGTTTTCTGTCTAATCATTTTTTTACATTAGCGTTAATCGCCTAAAATAGAATCTATCTATCTATATTCAAAACATTCAGGAATTCATTTTACCGGTTTCTTTTATCGCCTGTGACCTTCATTTACCGTTTTCCAGTTTCCTCCTGCGAATCCCGAATCTCCATTTATCTTGTTCTAATAAAAACATTTATCTTTAAATTAATATAATAATAATTATACAATTGTATACTTTTAAATGCTACACTATGCTGTCCATGGGACTCAAAACTAAGTGTAACAAGCGATTTTAATGTCTCTAAAACGCTAATAAAGTAGATAAAAGAACAATTTATTAATTTAATTTTATTTATATGTAAATTGTAATTAGACACATATGGACGATATTAATGAGCAATCCAACATGCCGCTTCCAAAACTTCCGCCATCTATATCTCAACAACTACCTTTACTATACGGACTGAAAATAAATATTACTTTATATATTGCATGTTCTGATTTCAAAGACCAAATTTGGGAGAAAACGGAAGCAAAAAATGGTTACAGACACACATACACACACACACACCACTCGACAACCACCCTGGTTCACGGTGTAAATCCCTTAAAGTGAGTGTATATTCGAAGTGAAAATGGCATTCACTCATTTTGCCAATAATCGTTTCTGAAGTCCGGGTCGTAAACTCCCCTCCCCGTCCGATAAAGTTAAAAATATATTTGCAAGACTTTCATTGACCGTCGATATATAAAAATAAATCGGTTATGCTTCAAGCCATAGTTTTATTACTTATTTATAGAAAAGAGGAAGAGCTCTTCATTTATGTCTTATCAGTCAATCAACAGTTAACATCGGGTAAAAGATCATTATCGTCCAGAGTGGCTGTTTTGTGCAAGCGAAATGAAGGGCTATGAAATGCCCTGTCAGATGCGGAATTTTTTTTCTTTAAAAATAATGGCGTAAATGGAGAATCGAATACTTCTTCCTCTTTACCAGTCCTAAATTTTCGAATGGACAGTCTTGGCTTGACAAACTTGGTGTCATATTCGTTGTATACCTCGTTAAACTTTATTTGTTGGTCTTTGATAGCGACCAGAAACCTGTCAATCAAAATTATGAATTGAAATGATAAAAGAACATTCAAAGGCATGAGGAAGCGCAAGTCTGATGATGAAAGATTGTATAATAAGTAGCAATGAACAGGTGAAAATATCGCAAAAAAATAAAGATTAAACACAGATGGACTCTGTTAGTCATAAAATGTAATTCATACCCATATCTTTAACTGGATTATGTGATGGATACTTTGTTCTGTCGCATTCTTGGAGGATTTTAGCAAATTCCATATTGCCTTTCTATTTATATTTCTAATAGCTATGAATTACAAAAATCTCACGGGCATTAGATTAGGCCATTTATATATTTCATTCTTATAGAGAGCAACCCTAGATATATTTGGTGAGTTTGGAATGTCCTTTATATATTTTAAATATTTCTCATTACCAGTGCGCTAAATAGTTGATATATTTTGTATGAGCTAAATAGCCATATCGTGTTTATGAAACTAAAAAGTGCAAGTGCTACTTCCAAAATACTCGTGAAAGAGAACCGATTATTCAAAAGTAAATCTTCGTCAGTCTCTAAATATTCATCTTCCTTCATTAGTTGCAAAATAATATGCATGATATTAACTGTGGAAGCGATTAAGATTCTAAGATGCATTCTGTGGAATAAGATTACGAGCTCGTGGTATCCACATTTGTCATATTGAGTTCAACCATTGTCTCTAATAAATAATACCACAAGTCCACTGGATAATTCAAAACCTTTGAAACAACAGACATAGGGTTTTAAAATTTTGAAGACTAAAGAAAAGGCAAAATTTCACAAAAAATTGATTGACCAATGATGTTTAAAAAATGAACACTATGCCCTTTCATCATTTCTCCAAAAAATGTAAATATTAAAATACATTATATATACCGACATAAATATCCAATCAAGCAACAATATTTATTTTATCTAATTCTTTGGTGCTTCTTTGTAAGAAATGCATTGTTCTTCACCCATAGCAGATACAATAGTAACTAAAAGTTCCTTTCCTTCTTCAAATTCTGCGCTGATCTTTTCACCAATTTCTCCTTCTGGGAGCTTGCAGTCATCTTTAGTTTCTCCTGATGGAGTCATTAAAGACAAAAAGCCATCATCGATGTCAAGCAAAGAGTATTCTTGACGGCTAACGCGAGGGACATCCATGTTATGAGTGGATGGGGAAACATCTTCATATTTTTTATTAGTGAAAATATCAATTCCGACAAGATGGACTTTTGCGTGTCCGTGCTTACCAGTCTTAGAAGTGGACATGTCAACAATTTTGCAAGGACGACCTTTAATATTCACAAAACCGTTTTTGCGAAGAGCGGAACATTGAACTGGATATGAAAGAGACGCACCCGCATCTGCAGACTATATGTAAGACTTAAAATAAAATACCTCAAAAGTTTCGTTTTCAAATTCGTCAGACATTTTACTTTTTTTGTCCGGGGTCGATAGTTTACTAAGCCGCAATAAATGAAATTTCTCAATTTATTTCAATATTTTTGCTGATAAAAGGGGTCTCTCTGAATTACTTTCATGTACTATTTCTGACAAATCTATGATAGTCTGCTGTATTTTTTTGAGCTGGGTCATTGTATCATTTGTATTGATCATTCTAGAATTGAAATTGTTGCGTATAAGCATGTATAGGTTATTGGAAGCCCTATAATTGATTATATAATAACTTTGCTACAATTTTACTTTTCCAAGAATCAAAGTTCTCTGAGTTGATTCCTTCGTTTTCTTGTCTATTTCATGCTCCATCATAACAGTTTTTCTTTGAGCAATCTCTAGAATATCATGAAGTCTAGATAATTCATTGTTATGGGAAAGAATCGTGTCGTTTTTAGCCTGTTCTGTTTTAAAAATTAAAGTACTTCAAGAAGATGAACTAGTCTGGACCTTTCCTTTTCAATACTTTCCTGGGCCTCTTGTGATCGCAATAGTAGGTCATTATAAGTGGTAATAAGTGTTTCGTATCTTGCAAGAAGATCTTTTATTTCATCGTAGTCTTGGGTTTGCTCGATTGTACCTTCAAGAAATCTATGGTATAAAAAATCTTATTTTTGATTCATTTCAAATATCTACCTCTGTTTTTTATTTGATCGGATATATCTTTTCTTTCTATGACGTGGGCACTTAACTCCTTCAACGTAGAAAGCTCCACCTCTTTTAACTGCCTTTGTTTTTCTTCATCTGTTGCTTTTTTTAAAGCTCGTTGTCTTTTGGCATCATTTTCCTTTTAAAATTAATGCTTAAGACGTTACCTTTAAAAATTTGTCAAATTTCTCCAGGCTCTCGTCTAATGTTACCTTCTTCTTCATAAGCTCAATTCTTCTTTGTTCTATATTTTCCATTTTTAAAGAAAATTCTTCCTTTTGGAAAGCCAATCCTTGATCTATTTCTTGAGTCTGGCGCCGGACTTCAAGTAAGCGTGTTCCGGAGGTCAACTCTGTGTCATCTGCTTCAGGAACGTTTCTTATTATTTATCAAAACCAAAAATTACATGAGCAATTTTTTTTCTAAATTAATCCTGAAGAATTCTTCCAGTGATATATCGTGACTCGACATGTGCTTTGTATCTATGCAAACATTAATATGTTATGAGTTATCAATCCCTTTTATGGATGAATCTTTAAACAAGATGATAATATATTATTATAAATATATTTTTTCCACTGGAAAAGAAATTGGTCCCTGTTTATGTTGACAGTTAATATCAAAATAATGTCAATTATCGATGGTTATGAATGCAATAAGGCAAACGTGTTCGATTTTGACGATAAGAATAATTATCGAAATGTATATATAAATATGGGGCCTGTAGCTATTGAAGATGTTGATATGTTGTGGTTTGAAAGGTCGAATGCTGAAAATATGTCATTTAGTCTCCCGAAAGCTACCCGACACGAGGCTTTAATTTATTTAACTTCTGCAGTGAAAGGTATCAACCACTCAAAACTGCATAAAAAGATGACGATCATATTATAGCGTTTTTCAGTCGTATGACAGATTATGTTTCCAGTGATGAACTATTGGATTGTATTATACAAAGACTTCGCTGGGCATATTCAGCTCCTGATAAACGAAAAGATATTTTCAAAAAGTAATCTATATAATATAGCCGCATAGAATTTTTGTAATTGTTCGTTATTGGCTAGCTAATCGATACGAAAGAGACTTTACAGATAATTTGACCAATCGTTTGTTATCATTAATAGACAACTTGCTGGTGCATGAAAAATATAGGAAATACATTAATATTTTTCATGCACATTCAATAAAGTACTTTCTTGAGAATAAAGGCAGAGATACTGCAGTAAGACGGGATTCATTGATGGATCTTGGTTTCCATGCGCTCGAAATTCCTCTAATGGGCGATGAAAACCTCAGAATTCAGTCGCCCATCATTGATTATCGCCAAATGATGCCTGTCGGTATTAAACTGAAAAAGTTTATTAGTGAAGGACTCTCGAGATTGCAAAATGATATTAATCCAGAAAAAACAGATAAATTATTGAAATATTCATCATCAGAATTTGCAGAGCAGTTAACTTTGATTGAAAGGACCTTGATGATCCAAATTAAGAGCGACGAGTTTGATTCCCTTGGATGGTTGTCTGAAAGCAAAATCCAAAAATCCCCAAATATTTTAAATTATATTAATCATTTTAATACGGTATACATGATTAATTGGTATTGTAGATGGCTGCATGGGTTGTTTATGAAATTTCAAACCAAAAAGACAAAAGAAATCAGTTCTTAATATTCTCTAAAATATGTCGTATAGCATATAAATGTTTACTGTTGAAAAATTACAGCGGTGCAGCAGAATTAGTGGCTGGTTTAAATAGCCATGAAATCGATAAACTGAGAAAGGAGTGGCAAAACCTTAGAATATACGAGCAAGGTATTTTAAGTTTACTACAAGGAATATTGGACCCGTCTAATAATTTCAAAAGATTGCGGGAACCATTAAATCAGATTATTATGTCAAGGCAGCCTCACATCCCTGTTCTGGGTAATAGAGTACAAATGAGCATAATTAGCTATCTATCTAAATGACCTTTTCTTCACTTCAGAAAGAACGAAATTGAAGGATACTGCTCCAGACATTATTAACTTTGATCTAGCTAAACAAGAAGCCACTGTCAAAAGAAAAACATTTCTGGTTCACAATACCAATTATGACAAAATTATTAAAAGAAATGATTCTCTGGCATATTTTATTGAATACTGGATCCCTAGATACGCCAAAACTTTAAATCGTGTAAAGCAACCGATAAAAGAGCAACCGCCCGAAATTTTGACGGAACTTGATAATAATGTTAATCACGAGTCTATTTTATTTTCCCATGAAGAAAAACTATTTGAGCTCATATCTTCGGTGAAGTCTCTTTCTCGAAACTTCGATCATCGACCCCAAATTGGGGTTCACTCGAAAAAGGGTTTTTATCGTGTTTCTAACCTCGGAAAACATTCTAAACGTTCAAATCTGACGTTTAATAAAGAAATTTTCATGTAAAAGTTTATTTCATGTCTTTGTAAATTCGTTTCTTGCGACATCCAAAGAATGTAAAAATGATCCTCTAGCTTTGTCCCAATCGTTGTAAACTTGTCTCAACTCTTCCTGTACTTGTCTTTTTTCGCGAAGCAATATACCAACCTCGGCTTGTAGGTCAATTTTCGATTTCGATAATTGAGATATCATGGTATCGTAGTTTTCTCTGTCTGTCTGGGCTCTATTTTCGAGTTCCGATAATCTTAATTTAGTGTCATGGACTATTTGATCGAGAATCGTCTGGTTATCTATTTTCAGCAGGCGGTACTCTTGTCGTGCCTTAATCAGATCTTTTTCATGGGACAGACACTTCTTCAGGGCATCGTCTCTTTCAATTTTGCATTTTTCCGCCTTGATTTAGTTCTTAAAATAAAACTACCATCGACATCAAAGTTTCAATATGGAGTTTCCCTTCTTGATTCATTATTTCCTCGACGTGAATATCGTTTTTGTATTTAACTTCAAGTGTGTTTAATTTCTTCTTTGTTTCATTCAATTTATCTCTAAGAGACTGAAGTTCTTAATTTACATCAAATAATAGTTTACCTTTACGTTCTGTAGCAAATGACTTGGCAATTTCTGATAACGGCTTAAATATGCCAAGTTCTGATTTATCATCAGGAGTCAACGGGAATGAATCTTCGTCATAAGGGAAAGGAACATTCAAGTATGTCAATGATCTATAAACATTTTGTAACTAGATAACCATTACTCTTTATAATCCTCTATGATAGGCTTCACTACGCTATTGATCCAAATCTCCAATACGGAACTTCGATTAGATAAAAGGGAAAACTTGTCCATATAGCTGTCTCTTTCATGGCATACTGATTGAAGCTTAGCTTTCATTGTGTTTTCATTATGCTGTAATGCCTGGCAGGTCATGCGCAATTTTTCAATATTTTCATTCAAATCTCTATTTTCCTTAAGTTTCATGTTGTTCTCCTTGACTAAAATTTGGTTTAATTCAGATAGCGAACAGATTTCTTTTTGAATTCGTGCGAATTCATTCTCCATCTTTGCTTGCTTTTCTACCAAAGAAAAGTATTTCAGTACAATTTCTTCATTCCTTTTGTTTTGCTCAAGTAAAATTTGATTTTCTTTTCTTAAAACTTCCACTTTTGAAAGACTCATATCCACTTCTCTGTATCTTAGATATATATTAATTACTGTCGGTCTCTTTTACTCATTTCTTCCTTCTTAAGCAAAAATAGCATACGCTACCTGAAGTAATTTTTGAAGACTGCTTATCTGTGACTGATAAGCCTTCCAAATGCTTTCAGCTTTCATAAATTGGCCAATGTCAGTTAAATCAAGGCTCGGAATCGCTTTCAAAAACTCCAAATCTGGGTCAGGATTTTCCTTTGGATATTTCTGCTGATAGTACTTAATTATCAAGTCTTGTTGTTCAACTTTGTTCAAGTTATCTATTTTTTTACCTATCTTTTGCAAGTCCGCCTTCTTTTCGTTGCTTTTAGCACTAAAATTGGATCTTTTGATCCACATATCCCCGTTTTGCTTTTGTCGAGATAAAGGCATTTCAAGATTTTCATTGCTCGAGTTTGTCAACTTAAAAACACTCTGCCTAGGAGAAAACTCAAAAAATTGCCCATTCCCCAATTTCATTCGGCGTATTACTATTTTTGTTTACACTTAGCATATTTTTCGTTTTTACTAATAAAATAGCAATATACACGGTTATCGAGAAACTCGATCTAAGGAGTTCGAAAAAGGATCGGAGTTCTAAAGTTCCCAAATCCCACCTGATTTTTTTGATTGTTCTTTGAAAGTTAAATAACAATAGCTAAGTTGTATATACATTGTTTAAAAATATGAGTATGGCCGGTCAATTTGAATTAAATTTTGGTATAGCTTAATATACTTTGAATCTGATGGAATACTCTATCGATATTGTACTTCAGGATCTAATTTATTATGTAGGAATATAACTCTGGGATACTCGAAAGCTGCGTTTTAGGTAACGTTTTCTATTTGTGGACTTTAAGTCATTGTTCATACAATACTATTCCATAGATTAATTGTACCTTGCGAGCCTGTTGATTTAGAATTTAAAGAATTGGACATTGTCTATGTAGTATTCTTACATATCTAATTATAGCCCACACTTGGAATCGACAATGACATAATCGCTCAAAAGGTTCGACAAAATGTAAAGAACATTGGAAAAAGAAAGGAGAGAATAGTTATCGAAATATTAAAAAGAAAGGAAAGAAAGTCCTGGATCCTTAATGCATCTGTTCAATCTGAAAAGGTAGAAAAGTGGGTTTTAAATGTTAAACTTGGTTCTTCAGAAAATGGTATGATCAAAACAGGCCCGAAATTTAGACAAAAGAATTTTGCGAGAGCGTCTAATAAATCAAATCTATCACATTTCATCCTTGTCGTTGGAAAACGAAACTATTATATCCAAGCAGGATGACTATGATAATCCATCTATCACTTATAATATCAAGTAGCCTAATAAATGTTTATTGAGTTCAATGGAAAAGAGATATCAAATTTTGAACAAAACTTTGCAATTGACGGATGTTCTTCGAAATCAATTGGATTTAGGTCACCATCGTACTCATTTTCTTTGAGCTCGTTTTCATTGCAAAGAGAGGAAAACTCTACGTTTTGGTTGCCTAAAGGCATTAATTTCATCGTTTTCCTAAGGATATTAATCCATTCCAAATTTATCTTGAGCTTCATTTCACCAACGCTTGGGTAATCAACTATCTAGCATTGTTTTGAAAATGTGTTAAATACATGGATAAACTTCCTATAAGGAAGAACCTTATCAAGTGCCAGAAAATTCGTTGTATTGCCGTCGCTGTGGTTTATGACAGCGTTGAATTTAACGTGAAGATGAGATGAGAACCAATACTTTGGTTTTAAATGTTCACATAGATATTTATTCAAAGGGCTACCGAGATTGCCATTTTCAATATCATTCTTAAAATATGGTTTACGACGAAGCAAATCATTTGTGTCTCCGCAATGTTCGATTCCCTGAGGCCAATCATGTGAAAGAAAAATATCAATCTTCCCATTGAACTACTCCTCATAATGAATGTGTATTACTTTAGCCAATTTAATTACTTCGAATTCCCTAGTGTGATATGCTGCCCTCAAATCATGTGGAAAAGTTTCAAAATATCCTTTCGAAAGCCTATAGTTCCAATACCTTTTTTGTAGTCGCTTTTATTGAAAATTCCGGAGATACCCCCTATCGTAAGACCACCAACATTCACAACAGCTGAAAACCCAAGAAAATAAATATTTTTTGCTACCCAACCACCAAAATACCTAAATATTCCTGAAGAGAAATAAATGTACAATTCTCTCAAGTAGTTTGATGCCTCGTGATTTCCACCAACAAAAATAGTCAATATCGGGGACACTTTCTTTCCGGAATGATATTCATGGAATACTCCCATATTTTTGTATTTATCTGGCACTGCCATGCATGAAAGGTCATATTCATCACGAATACTCTGAAAATCACCGGTTATCAAAACAAGATCTATGGCTGGCTTTATTTTACTGCAAGTTTCATATATTTTGTCCAATTCACCATGGCAACAACCGATTACTGCAACCTAATGTGAAAATAGAAAATTTTAAACTACTCTCATTATTTCAAAATTTTAGGAAATGAAAAGGTTGAATTCCAAAGATTTATTAAAGGCATATCATAGGATTTTTTAACTTGAAGCTGTCAACTGTCTCGATAAAACTCTTGGGACCACAAACAATGAGGGTTTTTGTTTCGTCCTTTGGAACGAATGTATTCCAAAGCTCTTTTGTGAACCTGTTACCGTTGGTAAATTCTTTGCTTATAGTGATTTTGTGATACCTAGCCAGCTTTGTCATGTCTTCATTATAAAAGACATCATCTGGGCTTTTGTGAATTGCGAAGACGTGAATATTTAAGATGACGTTTCTTTTCCAAAAATACGAGAGAAACTGAAGGACGGGTGTGATGCCAGTACCTGCAACAAGAGCAAAATAAGAATTTTCATCTTTTGGAAAAGTTGCATCGGAATATGAAGGAGGACCAACAAATATGCTGTCATTAACTTTTATAGTTTTTAAAATACGTGACATTTGTCCTTCAGGATAAAGTCGAATAAGAAATTCAAGCTCGTCAACTGTGCCCGAGTTAACGTTAGTGTAAGGTCTTGAAACATTGTTGCATTTTAAAAAGAAATATGACGGCCATTTCTCAATTTTGATTGATTGAGGAAGCCTAATTCTGAATTTATATACCGGGCTGACCATTTCCGGCCCTGTTACCAATTTTTTCATTGTTAAAATACCAACAAATTCACTCGAACCCTTCTCAGAACCATGTACTAAATTTGAAAATGTAGATTTGATTTCCAAAGCACTTCTTAAAGAAGTCAAAAGTTTCTTCGATGATTTTTCGCCCTTCGCTGTGTTCAATCTTCCAACTATCATTTCCCCTAGCTTTGCGACAGCGAATCTGGAATGAACATGTCTTTTCCCAGTTTCATTAACTTGTCCAGAGAAGGCCTTGGTGATGTCGGTACCTATTTGATTGACTAAAATTTCAGATCCTCCAGGGTGCTGTTGAGAGAAATCACCGACGTCGTATATTAAATCCTCATGTATTACCCATTTCGACCCCGCTTTAATTTTATTTCCAAATTCTTCCTTTGAAAAAATAGCCAGCTTGGTTTGTGATTCAGTTTGTATTGAACGAAATTTGAAGATATAGCCAAAATGACCCATTATAATAAAACAGATTACAACAGATGTTAGCCATGCCGAATAAATACCTACAAGATAGGTTTCGTTCCCGCTCCCCGCGGACGCTTTGTACAGGCCAAAATAGGAATTTACAATCCCCAAAACGAATATTAAGTAACCTGATATTTTATGAATAAGTCTTAAAACGTATGCCACATTGACCAGTCTTGGATAATTTTTCGTAATTACGAAGCCTTGAATTAATTGGGAAACTAGTAGCGTTGTAACTGATACGCCTATTATGGAATGTTCTGATGAAGCGTTAAAATTACTCTGAAGTAAAGCCGCCAAAGATATTGTAAAAGACTGAGATGTCGCAAACGTCATGCTCGCCCTGTGTAAAGTCAGCCATCTTGCTCCTCTCCAATAACGCGCGAAAAATATTCCTAGCGGAAAAATGATAGTAAATGATACGAACATTGTTATTCCATGGAACACGATGAAAGCGAAAGACCTCGTTGGTGATGATGTAGAACCAACTGCCGTGGAAGGAACTGGAAGATATAGAGAATCCTTCAGTGTCCCGGAAGTTTTCAGGAAATCTATGTAAGCAAATCCTCTATTCATTTTTCCATGGTAAGATAATGACCAAGAGTTCGACAAAGAATAAAGCACCTTCATTCTAGTTGGTAAAATCGGAATATCAAACGGATCGCCAGTATTTAACAATCTTTGAAATAAAACCTGATAATTTGCATTAGTAATGTTATAAGAAATGATGTCAATGTTATTAGTCCCTCCTGGGATTGTGGTATCAAAAACCGGGCCTCTGCTCGTTGGCGGATTATAATAATCATTCACAGACAATGTCTGTCCATCATCAATACTGGTAACTATAATAAAATCTGAATTCAACATTTCAAAATTCTGAGACAAAGCAAGACCAGTAAATCCTTTTCCTTTCCTGTTTAGAAGTATTTGAATAGCACCAAGACTGGACGAGTTTTCATTTTTAACCTGCCAATATATATCGTATTGACTCGAGAAAGAAAATTTGTACCAAGGATTGGATGTGTTGAGGAATGTGAAATTTGATGGAAACACATTAGGAAATGTAGTTAACATATCTACATTTGATAAACCAAAACAACATGAAGCAAGAAAAACAATGATGAGAGATATTAAAGGATGCATCTGTAATGCTTGACAACGAAATCATTTTAAGGTTGTTTATTATTCAAAAATTTCGCCGTCTTCAATTTCATCGGTCATTGGCTTTGAAGAAGGAGGCAATCCAATAGATTCTTTTACTTTTTTAGAAGGAATGTAGCTATCAATTCTCGGCCTTTTGCTTGCTTTAGTCCTACTTAAGTGATTCATTGAAGGTGGAGGTGGGTGTCGATTGCCCAATTTCCCTTCAGGAGGCGGGGGATGTCTTGAGAGAATGGAATTATTCTTGCCTAAATTAATGTCTATTTTATATATGGTAAAGTGATACGGTTATATTTCGTTTCAAGTTCTCGTTTTCTAGGCTTTCTTTTATCGATTTCGTGACTACTAGGGAATGAAGGTATCCTAAATAACATAGCTTTGTTGCGAATACTCTTCCTTTTTTATTGGGAGTGGAAAAGACCAGAAATAGTTGTCGGTAAGGACACTGGACGCTTTTAAGCGAGTGTGCGGGTTTAAGCATAGGATTTTTTCTATTAGCTCGATAGCAGTGTTATCTTGGATAAAACTAATGTTCCAGAATTTGATAAATAGTACGTATTTAGATACAATCTTAACTGTTCGCTTCCTCCTTGATTGTTTAGCCTTCTTGGTGAAACAATACAATTTTTATAACCCGGCATATTCCGCTCATCAATATTTCCGAGATATTTTATTATTAACTCGAGCTGATCAATGTCAGAAGAACCTTGAAAAATTGGCTCTCTTTTAAACATTTCGGCAAAAACGCATCTGTTTATGAAAAATCAGTCCAAATACCCGCCACTCCAAATATCAATAGCAGGGGTATACTCTTTTAATCCTAGCAATACTTCAGGAGCCCTGTACCATCTTGTCACCACACCTGGAGTCAAAGTGATTGAATTATATTTTCTGGCAAGGCCAAAATCAGCTATTTTTAAATTTCCGTTATTGTCAATCAATAAATTTGAAGCCTTAATATCTCTGTGGATAAAACCAGCCAGCATCAAGATGAAAAATATGTCTTACTTTGTGAATATAATATAAACCTTCAAAAAGTTGCTTCATATAGCATTTAATAATGGAATTAGACAATTTGATTGTTTGATTCTCTAAAATACCAGTAAGATCATGTTCCATGTATGGAAATACCATGTAAATATCGTCGCCAGATTCACCGGGGCCAGTACAAAATGAGTGAATATTGATTATATTTAAATGCATCAGGCTTTGTAACACGCTAATTTCTCTTATCGAGGTGAGAGGAAACTTTAAAAAATATTTGATTTTAATTACCCCAGTTTCTCTCTTATGTACCAACAAACGCTTTAAGGCTACTTTTTCTCCGCTAGATTTGTGCAGTCCTTTATAAACTTCTCTCAAGTTAATAAAATTAATACTCTTCATACCCAAATGTGCCTTCCCCCACCTTTTCTTCTAGTGTAAAATCATCTAGAGATATGAACATGAAATTCTGAAACTATAACTGGGGTAGGTGACTCAAAAATTGAAACAGCATATGCCATATTGTTTATTAATTTTATTACATTAATCCACTCTTATAATTTTGGACAAATTTTGAGCTCTGCTTTTTAGTTCTGAAAACGTTCGCCGCAGTGACTCTTCTTTGGCAACTTTTCTCATCATTTTATCAAAATCCTTCATAGCTTTTGATGAATCGTCCATAAAACTATTCCAATGGCAATTATGGCTAGCAATATTAGAAAAGTCATTTATGACTAACGGTAGCTTTTCCATTTTGTTGAAATTCACGACATTGCCAATAATCATTTCATTGATACTATTGCGCCCTTTATCATTGCATACAATTATGGTGCCCTCTTTAATAGTATGGTCTATTATTAGGACTGTGCCCTCCTTTTGGACGTCTTGGGATATTCCATATAATGCTTCGACTGAAGAAAAAGTAAGGAATCCACCATTCTTTTCAATCCAGTTTTTATAGTCAACATATGCCTTTTTGTAGTTTATACTATTTTGAAAGGAATCTTTTGATTGCCCACCATTTGGTGGATGCATTGAGGTCCTCTTTGTTAGTAGCAAATACTCCTTTTCCAGCCCATTAAATTTTGTATCAAACTTCATTATTAACTCTTTAACAGGACTTGATTTAGAAATTATTGGGGTTGGGGCGTGATTGGATTTAATTCCTTCTCCTGGAAAAAGTTTTTGTATTCTTTCGTACAAAGCACTAGAGACATTTCTTTGAGAAACAGTTAAAGTATTTGTCAAATGATTAGAAACGAGAACGCTTTCTTTTGGCATTAAGTTTGTTTACAAATGCGCGGGAAAATATGATAAAAATAGCAACATATGTAAAAAACACAATCTCTTTATGAAAGTTTGAATGCACACTGTTCCTAAGCCACTAGACCAGGGTTTGGCAGTATAAAAGGATGAGCGAAGAAAATCCCCCTGCGGAATTTCCGAAATTTCAAAGATGAGGTAATTACGAAATGATGTGATTTATTTTATTATTTTAACATTTATCTAATTAATTTATGCAGATCTAACAATAGTGTTTTCCAAAGTGTTTATGATTCGTCAATGAATAGTTCTGGACTGAGATCTGACACCGGCAGTAATTTTCCGGGGCAAGATGACCAAGTATAAGAATATGTGAGTTAAGACAGGTGTCCAAAGACGATGGATCGACTAGGCCAAAAGGGACAATAGTTCGAGAACAATTGAAGTATTGCACAACTATTTTAAAGGCCTTAAGGCGCCATAAAGATGCCTCACCATTCCTGTTGCCGGTTGACCCCATTGCCTTGAACATTCCTGATTATCCAACGATAATTAAAGTGCCTATGGATCTTAGCACTATGGGCAAAAAATTAGACTCTGCGGCATATGAAAGTGCTGATGAGTTTATAAACGATTTTAAATTGATGATAAATAATTGCTTCGTATACAATGGATCAGAATCTCCTATCTCAAAGATGGCCAAAAATCTTGAAAAGTCTTTTAATTCATACTTGACCAAAATGCCTACTGAACAATCACCAGTAGGATCTCTTTATGACGATGAACGGCGAGTAAAAACGCATATTAAAACTTATAGATAAAGAAGCGAAGGAATAGTAACTCTATGCATTCACCAGATGTTAAACGTGCCTCTAGAGCCAGAGGCAGCATTGCTAATCAAGTTGTAAGAAAAAATACTCAAAATGAACATTTAAAATATTGTTTGCAAATTTGGAAAGACTTGACGAAAAAGTCTTACCAAGATATCGCATGGCCATTCTTGGAACCTGTAGACCCTATTGCCCTTGGAGTTCCTACCTACTTTGACATTATTAAGCACCCAATGGACCTTTCTACTATCAAAAAGAAAATTGATTCCCGTGAATATCGCACCTCTGATGAATTCCACGACGACGTCTTGTTAATGTTTAACAATTGTAGAACTTTCAATCCTCCAGACTCTGAAATTGTTCAAATGTGCAACAAATTCGAGAATGTGTTTTTAAATAAATGGAAAGATAAACCTATTTTCACAGACGATTTCGATGAGTCTTCAGATGAAACAGATGGAGAGTATTCGTCCGACGAAGGTAAGTCATTTATCCCTTACAGACTTTAGACTCTAGGGCTATAAAATCCATAAAGGCTCAAATACAAAACTTAAAAAGTCAATTAAACCAATTACGTGCCAAAAAGCGAAAACCACAAAGGAAACCTGAATCAGCTACATCCGTGTCTACCCCGGCAAAACCATCGGTGCAAAAGCCACTCTATAGGCCTTTGACTTTTGAAGAAAAAAAGAAATTAAGTGAAGACATTAATAATCTAAACCAAAATCAGATTTTAATGGTTGTAGACATTATTCAAAAGTCCATGCCAACTCTTAAAACAAGTGAAACGGACGAAATAGAGTTAGAAATTGACGCTTTGGATGTGAAAACTTTAAACGAAATTAAAAATTTTGTTAATAAATGCAACAATCCCACTCATCATGATGATGATCCCAATAAAATTGTCCTATCAGAATCAGCAACTCAAAGCGCGCACACGTCGTCAAGAGCACCATCTCCGATTAAAGAACCATTGAGCTCTGTAATTTAATTTTTATCAGTTTATTAGGGTTTAGAGTGGTCCCAATCAGAAAATTTGGACGTTAGAGAGTACTATTCTTCTATTTTTTCCAATTAGGGGTCATCAAAATTCACTAGAATTTTTGGCGTCTGCGGCCGACACCAAAAATCTTAACATTGACGATTTTGAATAAACGCTTATCTTTTTTTAATTCCTTTTTTCGAGAAAAGTCAAAATGAGTTGACAGCGCCACGTTTGCTAATCATGCCAATTAACACCCCTGTCATTTCCTTTGACACGACTTTGACACCTACCAGATTTTGCCAAGATGAAGAGTAAACCCCTGGAGAAAAATGATGACGACAAACTCTTTGACTTCAATCCCATCAGAAACTGTCATGAGACATATTGAGACACTTCAAACTATCCATCAATCACTAAATTATAGTGACACCGACAATAAGGATCTCAACTTGTTTTTACTATCTATGGATCATTACATGCGCTTGTTGGTTGATTACCTGCCAACTGATTACATGTCTTACTTGGAAGAAACTAGGGAAAAGATTAGGGAATTTGCTCTACAACAATACATTTGGCCTTCTGAAGCAATTAAAACAGATAATTTTGAGTATTCAAATAATTCTATTGCATGTCCACCAACTCCATCATCCTGTCCGAATTCCCCTTCAATATCTTCGCAGTCTAGTGAAAGATCCAACTTTGAAACAATCAAAAATAAACATCCTGTCGAATCACTAATAGTTTTGGAAAATTGGCTCAAAGATCACCGCGATTATCCATATTGTACAGGAAAAGAAAGAGAAGAATTGGCGAAACGAGCTAACCTCAGCATAAAGCAAGTCTCGACATGGCTCATTAATGCAAGGAAACGAAGGGGAATGCAGAAGAAATCGATATCATCCAAATTTTAAAAGTTGAATAAATTGTATTTTATTTAAATATTATACGATTTCAGCAAATTTACCAATGAAAACACTCTTTGTAAGGTGGCAGGTTCAAGCAGATGAAATTCATCAATGGAACCCCACCTACTCTTTTGATAATTAATTTCTAAAAGGGAAATTTCGATTGCCTCCTTTGAAGAAATCTTGCCAAGTACTAAGGCTAGCCCGACAATCATGGACTTTGAAGATATTACGGCTCTTTCAAAAGCTACATAAAATATCGGGTTAAAATTATACCAGCAAATGTGTTATGATTCACATCTTTTGTCAAGTTTAAAATACGTTGTGAAACTATTTCCTTGTCCAATGAACTTGTCAAGCCAATAATACCATTGACTACTTCTAATTCAGTATTCAACAAATGACTAGCCCATTCTACCAACGGGAGCCAATTAGACTCCTGCAACTTTACCAAATTCTTGTCGGTTTGTTCAAAGTATCGCAGAGTATCTGTATCAAGATATCTGAACAGATCGTTAACCATGATTTCTTTTCGTAGACTAGTATTTTCCTCTATTACTCTTGCTCTATTTAGAATATCAAACTAAATTTCAGAGGCCATTGGTGATTACCAAAATAATGTCGTTTGGATTAAACATTTGCGGCTGCATATTCCATTCCAGAGATACTAAATTTGCCATTATCTCCGACTTTAAGGTAAATGGTCTTCCCTTTTGATCCTTAATGGGTTTGCTATCAAGAAGAATTTCGTACAGCCCTATAATAGCATTTAACAAAAACTACCTTTATCATTTGGGCGAACAACTGATGTTTTCCAAAACCTTTTATGCAAATAACGTTTTTGAATAAAATGAAATCTTTTTAACATAATAATGACAAATGACAACCCCTGAAAAAATCGAAGTCACGCATTGAACATTTATTTTTTAATAGATTAATTTTAATTTTTAAATTCTGCAAAATTAGTGTGGCCAGTTTCCTGTGCGTGTCTTTGAGCGTCATCAGTACCTATGAAGCCAGAATGACAAGTCTCGCATCGGATTGTGAAATTAGCCAAATCTGTAAACATATTTTTCTTATCTATCATTTTTAAGAATTGAATACCTTTGAAATCTCTTCAACAACTGAAATTGCTGACGCCAAGGCAAAATCATCCTTTGACGAAAAAATTGTTATATCTTGAGCGGTTTCATTATTGCTATATGTAGAAACAATGCAGTCGTAATGAATACCATCGTAAACAATATAGCAGCGATCAGGAAAACTGTCTTCCTCTCCTGCAAATGAAAAGAAGTTTGAATTTACCAAATAGATCTACTCTAAGACTTTTAACGTCAATTGATGCTATTTGTATTTTATATAGTTTTGAAAAGATTGAAATTTCTATCGCGCCTTGTCCTTAATCTATAGTAAATGTTACCACCCCAAGATGTAGGTTTAGAAATCCATTGGCAATATTCCGATACGTTTTTACCTAAAATTACGGAATTATAGTCATCTGGGTGAGAGAGAATAAACTCTACGACTTTTTGTCGCAAGGCATCAGCCTGGCATGCACGTTTATTTTCCAACAAATATCTCATGATTTTTACAGTCTAAATTGTACCCGATTGAACTAAATAAACAAGAATTATCATCTGCCATTTTTCTTATTACCATCATTTCATTGGAAATGGTTTTTCTTTTGAATGTATTGCCATTTTCAATAGTTATTGTATCTCTATCTTTAATTCCTATATCTTTGAGTGACATATTTAAGTTTGCAATCGCCACCGATCTCGGAGGCACGCCGGTCCTGATGGTACCAAGACTCTCTTTAGCTTCTTGATCACAAATTAAGTCTATAAATTCTTGGATTTTCATGTTTTCATCGAGATCTAAAGTGGAAACTTTATGCGAAAGTCGAACTCGTAGTTTCTATCAATATGAAACAATCCTTTTACCATTTTGTGTTTATGATTTTTCTCAAGGGCCAGTTATGATTTACTATTCTTTCAAGATTTTGTCTTAAATGACTAACAATACAGTGCAATGTACCACAACAATTTTTTATTGATTCTGAAAGTTTTCCCGTCTAGAAAATTCACAAATATGAAGTATTACGATTTCGCTGTTATAGGAGGTGGTTCAGGTGGTCTAGCGTCTGCAAGAAGAGCTGCATCTCTTTACAGCAAAAATGTGGTGTTGATAGAGTCAAAGAGGAATGGTTTAGGCGGGACTTGTGTAAACCTTGGCTGTGTACCGAAAAAGATTATGTACAATGCTGCATCATTAAACGAGTTATTTGCTGTCTCTTCAGACTACGGATTCGACGTGGAAAATAACGGTCATAATTGGAGAACCCTTGTAGAGAATAGAGAAGAATATATTGAAAGGCTCAGGAAAATATATGAAAGAAATTTGGACAAGGAAAAAGTAGATGTGGTATTTGGATCTGCCTGTTTTGAAAAACCGAATATTCTTAGAGTTACGCATGAGGATGGAACGAGCTCATTTTTAACTGCTAAAAATATATTAATTGCAACAGGTATGTAATGATTAGCGCATTGAAAAGGTGGATATCCAATTATACCATCGATTCCCGGATCAGATTTGGGTGTAACCTCAGATGGCTTCTTTGGCCTTAAGGAGCTCCCAAAGAAAGCGTTTATTATTGGCTCTGGGTATTTTAATTTTTCAACCTATAAAGATATATCGCTGTAGAAATAGCAAACGTACTTCAAACTTTTGGTTGCAATACAACTATTTTGTGCAGATATGGCTCTGTTTTGCGCCATTTCGATGAAGTAATATCTTCAACAGTTTCTGAACACATGGAAAAAAGTGGTATACGAATAATCCGAAATGCCTCCGTTGAATCTTTAGTAAAAAGCGATTCCGGAAATATCGACGTCAAATTTTCCCACCAAAACCTCGTTGAAACTGAGAAAGACAATGAATTAGTGATCTGGGCAATTGGTAGAGCTCCTAATTCCAATTACTTGAACTTGGAAAAAGCTAACGTTACATGTGATGAAAATGGATGTATTCTTGTTGACGAGTATCAAAATACTCGCTGTCCTGGTGTTTACGCCTTGGGAGATGTTTGCGGCAAAGCTTTATTAACACCAGGTAATAAATTAAAGTTTATGTCAAAGTCGCCATAGCAGCGGGTCGAAGATTGGTTGATCGCATATTTGGCGGTAAGTCCGATTCCAAACTGGACTATTCCAATATTCCAACTGTAGTATTTTCTCATCCTCCCGCCGGTACAGTTGGGTTGACTGAAGAAGAAGCCCGCCAAAAATATGGAAGTGAAAATATTGTCATTTATAAAACTCGCTTTAATGGAATGTTTTACGCGTTATCAAAAAATAAAGTTCCCACTGCTTATAAAATGGTTTGTTCTCGTGACGATGAAAAGATTTTGGGGCTACATTTAGTTGGCCCGTCTTCCGATGAAATTCTTCAAGGCTTCTCTGTCGCAATTAAAATGGGCGCTACAAAGAAGGATTTTGATAACACCGTAGCAATACATCCAACATCAGCTGAAGAATTAGTTACCATGCGCTAATAAAGTATTTTTAGTCCATTCCAATTTATTTTCCGATCCCGATCCTGCTAAAGACATGAAATCGTTTACTTTATTGGCCTTTCTTATAAGCAATGCGTTTTCACAGCAATACACCACTTTCCAGGGAGACATTCAAACCACGTACTTGGAGAGAACTATACACACTCTAACTAACGCCGTTAGAATAGGTAAAGTATTTGAAATGTCTTTCCAATCCAGATCCAAAATCATATTTGAACAATTTTTCCAACGCTGGTACCGGAAATTGTCTCTACAACGGAAGTCCTGCTAGACATCTATTTTGGAATATGGCACTAACTCAATCCGGAAGGTTCCATTGTACTTCAATGCAGCGCAGTCCAGGGTATTCAAGATTTTGTTCATCAATTTAGATGTTGGCAACATGATACTTGCCCCAGTGAATGCTACAAGTTTGGATCTTGCTCTTGGTCAAGCAGGATATGGTCATTTTATAAGAAACCTGCTTGGATTGCTGAAAATATTTATGCTGGTCCAATATCCCCAGTGGAAATAATGGTAATCTATTCTTTAAATGGATATTCTAGGATGGGTGGATTAGATCAAAAATGGGACACTGTGAAAACCTACTTGCGGCGTCAGCGACAGAGTTAGGTGTGGCCAATTCAAATAACTGCGTGATCCAAGTAATGGGACAAACGATTTAACAAAATAGGATTTTGGAGGTGCTAGCAATACAGATTATAACTCTGCTTTGGTTATTGGCTCGCATGTAAGTCCTAAATTGACCTCCCTTAACACAAATAACCTGCTTTTTCTAGTCACTTATGTTAATGATGCACCGCCATCTAAAATATGGATTCAAATCGGACAGCAGGCCAGGGGTCTCTCCTTGTTATATGGCTCATCAAACAGAGGTGTCTACTATTTCAAACTCAATGATGGGAATTTATTAGGAAATCAAAGCTGCCAGAACTATTTCTTTAGAGTGATTGATACAAAGGGAAGAAACTATAGATTCCCAGAAAAGGGACGATTCCTTACCTTTGGTATTAACGGATGCAACCAAAACTATAATGCTTCTATATAAATTTATGACATTTCGTAATATTGTTTTTGTGAATTTTACAAATGAGCAGCTTCAATTTTCCATTTGTGACGAGAGATATTAATTCTAAATACCTTTGTTGTGGTAGATCAATCTCTGACCCCTATTCATGGCTTGAAAATCCTGACTCTGATGAAACGAGGGTATGAAGTAATCATTTAGTTTCACCAGGCATTTGTTTCGTCACAAAATGAACTATTCTTTGAGTATATCAATGATGATCCTCTTAGAAGCAAACTTAAAGATAGGTAACAATACTGTTATGAATGTAGAAGGTTCAAAAAATTCTTCAACTACGAAAAAACTGAAGCACCTTTTAAATCGGGTGAATTCTACTATTATTTCTATAATGATGGAACATTTAATCATTCGTAAGAAACCTTTTCTAAATTTATACGAAAAATATACCAAACAAGAACAATAAGTGACCCAGGAGAAGTATTCTTCGACCCAAATGAGTTGGCAGTTGACGGGAGTGCGTCTTTGAACACATATTCTTTCAGTGAATCTGGGAAATATTTTGCCTTTGGTGTATCATGTAATGGCAGTGACTGGGTGACAATTCAAATTCAAGACGTGGAGAAGAAAAAGCTTCCAGACAGAATTGAATGGGTAAAATTTAGTTCGATTTCCTGGGTACATAATGATGATGGATTTTTCTACACTGTAATAAAATTGTCCTTGTTATATAAAGCGCTATCCACAAATAAAACAAATAGATAAAGGTACCGAAACTAACCTAAATAAGTTTCCGAAATTGTACTACCATAAACTAGCAACTTGCCAAAAAGACGATATTTTAATATTTGAATATTCCGATGAGCCATATTGGCGGCCCAGCGCCACTGTGTCTGATGATGGGAAGTATCTAATCATTTCCACAAGTCGCTCTACAGAAAATGCTAACAAACTTTTTGTGCAACAATTAGACATTTGTGATTTTTCCAAGCACAAAATAATTAAGCTTTTCGATGATTTTGAAGCCAGTTACGAATACATTACAAATGAAGATAATATTTTCTACTTGAAGACCAATTCAAATGCTTTAAAGGAAAAATTGATTAAAATAGACATCAATAACACTTCATTAGTATTAATTTTACATTTCTTTTAAAGGTCGACGTTGTTATTCCTGAGGCGGCAGACGTGTTAGAATCATGCTACTGCGTTGCAAAAAATAAACTTATTTGTGTTTATATGAAAGATGTCAAGGTAAACGATTCATGATTTGAAAACAGAATGTAATTGATGTCTTTGACTTGTCTGGGACTCACCTGACTTGCATTCCACTAGATATTGGCTCTGTTGCTTACATTAAAGGCAGAAAAAAGGATACTGTTGTATTTTTTAAGTTTTATTCTTTCAATACCCCTGGATTGGTGTATGAATATGACCTATCTGACTTGACCACAACCCCAACCATTTGGAGGCAAGATGAAATTGTGGGGTTTGAACCCTCTAAATTCGTTATAGAGCAAGTTTTCTATGAAAGCAAAGATTCTCAGAGAATCCCCATGTTCATTTTTAATAAAAGATCCATCCCAAGAAATGGACAAACACCATGTCTGTTATATGGATATGGGGGATTTAACATTTCTCTGACACCTTTTTTTAGTTCAAGCATGGCCGCAGCGGCAGATGAGCTAAATATGACTATTGCAATCGCGAATTTGCGTGGAGGCGGCGAATATGGCGAGGAATGGCATAAAGCCGGGATCTTAAATAAAAAACAAAATGTTTTTGATGACTTTCAATGGGCTGCGAAGTACCTTGTTGCTAATAATTACACTTGCCCCTCATTGTTGGCGATTAATGGTGGGTCCAATGGAGGATTATTAGTGGCGGCATGTGTAAATCAAGCACCCGAATTATTTGGGTGTGCAATCGCCGAGGTTGGGGTTTTGGATATGTTGAAATTTCATAAATTTACAATCGGCCATGCTTGGATGGATGAATATGGTAACCCAGACATTGTAGAGCATTTCGAATGTTTGTCAAAGTATACATTCTTCACATTTTTAAAAGATATTCGCCTGTCCATAACGTTGATTCTTCAAAGCAATATCCACCCGTGCTAGTAATGACCAGTGATCATGACGATCGAGTTGTGCCACTTCATTCATACAAATGGATATCTGAACTTCAGTATAATTTGCCCAAAAATGATCATCCTCTTTTAATAAGGATTGAAACAAAGGTAAATATGAGTTTACAATCAAATAGGCTGGGCATGGAAGTGGAAAAAGTTTAGAAAAGAGAATTGAAGAAGCGGTCGACAAATACTTGTTCATTGCTAAATCGATGCTAAAAAATAAAATATAGCTTTCCTTGAATAATTCAATGAAAAATTAATTATAGATGGATGTTATATAATTTAATTTATTCAAATACATTGGTGGTATTCAATGACGTTTTAATGTTTTTAAAGAACATTGCGCACAATGATTCTAATGATCCCAGAGAGAGTTTAGGAGAGCGAGACAATAATGTTTCCAAAAGTTTGGCTTTATCAATGGATACCTGGCTGTTATTTAAGCTTTCTTTCACAAAGGCGGAAAATTCTTCAATGCGGAATTCTAGCAACCTTCGAATTTTTTCCTTGTCCAGATTTACATTTTGTTTTACTTGTGCTAAAGAGTTAAGTTCAATGTAATCTGATGAAAATAAGCCTTGTATTTCCTCAGGAAGTTTTGAGAAAGGCACATCAGAACAAGCCACGACAATTATTTTGTCGCCGGGTTTAATAAAATACTGAATCGCATGGGCGAAAAGTATCCAAATATTTGCGGAATTTTCAGAATCCGTTAAGTTATGAAGAGAAATCAAGTCTTGAATGCAAAGGACACTTGGCTGATGTTTTGAGCATTGAGAAATAGCACTGGTTAAGACTGCATCAGGACTCTAACATTATGCTTAGAATTGATTACTTTGAAGCAAAGGTCTGCAATATTTAGGTATTCAATATGAATACCTCTTTTCTTAAGGTCAAAAAGACACGCAGAGAGGACCTCAGATTGCCCGTTATCGCGAACACCGCTGATTAATATCCTTGGGTATCGATTTCCTTTGACAAGAAACGATATTATTTACCAGGAATATCATGCAAAAAATTGTTTATTGTTTCAAGCGCTAAATGAAAATGATCAGAAAGCAATTCATAATAAATTGGCTCCAATTCTTTCAATCTTGGATTAGCGATACTATATTTTGTAGTAGACCCTACGACCTTCTCCATGGCTTCATTGAAGCACTGACTATCCACAATAATAGATTTCATTTTTTCTACAGAATAATTAATTGGTTTGCTAATATCATATATTTCAGAACAAGACTTGCGTAGCCCTCTGATCGCTGCTTCTTTGCACAGTCCGTTTATGTCTGCGCCACTAAAGCCTTCAGTCCGTTTGGCCAACTCTCTTATGAAATCATCGGATAAATCGTATGGCGATGCAAATTCTTCAACTGTAAGATTTTTTAAAATTTCATAGCGCGTGTCTTCGTTTGGTAGTGGAAAGAACATTTCATAATCAAATCTACCTGGGCGTCTAAGCGCTGGATCAATATTGTCAAGCCTATTGGTGGCCCCAATAACAACAACATGGCTACTCTGTGAAGTGACTCCATCCATTAAACCAAGAAGGGTACTGACTAGAGATATGTGCGACTGGTCTTGATTTTTGCTATTTCTCGCTGGAGCTAACCCTTTTTTCCTTTATATTAAACCCCTTACCGTCAATCTCATCAAAGAAAATTATTGAAGGCTGTAGTGCGTTGGCCATTTCGAACAATTCAATTAGCTGTTTTTCGCCTTCACCAATATATTTGTCCAGTAAATCACCCCCCTTCCTGCTAAAAAATGCAACTTTTTGCTTTAAGTGGCTCGAGCAAGCATTCACAAGAGATCGAACCATCATTGTTTTGCCAGTCCCTTTTCCAGGTTTAGACTATTGTTTACCAGGGGGTCCATAAAATAAGAGACCATTTGGTGGACGAATATTTAGTCGCTTAAATATTTCAGGGTACATCAAAGGAAAGAATATTATTTCTTTAATCCTATTAACATGATTGTTTAAACCAAATATCTTATTAAAAGAAATGCCAGTGTTCGACTTTTCACTATCACATACAAATACATTTGACTTTTTTCTAAATTTTCTCTTATTCAAAGCATTGAAAACTTCTTTTGAAGACATATTAACTGGCAGAACTTTATATCTTCTTTTAACCTCATTTTCACTGTCCTTGTCCATATTCATATCTTCTAGTTCTCCTAATCGATTAAATGAGTCCTCTCTTGAAGAACCCATTGAAGAATCTGTGCTGCTACATGCATAGGTAAATTTCGTCGAAGCTTTTTTTGGTGTTATCACTGAATCAGATTGATATCCTCCTTCTCTCACATTTTCATCATACTTAATTTGTTTGAGACGACGCTTTCTCTTTCGAGAGCTAGTGCTTCCAAACTTCTTATCTGGACAGAACACACCAGAGAATAAAGGTCTTGTATTTTCGTCGCCAGAAAGTATTCCTTTGTCGTCACTCCCTGAGCCAAAGAAAAAATCCCTCTTTTCTGCCATTTCAATTTACAAAATTTATCAAAATTTGGTCGGTGAAATTTGTATACATGCTCATAGCGATTTATTTACACATCAAAACATAAATTTTATTGATCAACTAATTTCAGAACTCTATTGCATTTCTTTTTTGGCTTTGGAGCACTGTCGTTGGTTTTCAAATAAAATTGGCGAAGTAACATAATTGCCTCGTGTTTTTTGTAACCGCTTTCTATGATATACGGAGAATAGTTTTCTGGGAATAAACTAATGTAAATATTAGTCCAGATTTACTTCTCATGACAGTCCAATACACTGCCGCAACCGCCAAACTTATCATTTCCGCATCCAAAGTAAACTTTTTTTATGCCTAGAATCCTTAATGCCGAAGCACACATGATACATGGTTCAACAGTTACATATAGCACACTATCTTTTAACACTTCTTTTTTATGACTTTTTAGAATTTCTTCAATAGCAACTATTTCAGCATGCTTTGTGGCCTAGATGTATTATACGCGATTAAACTTACGTTTTTTAACTCATTGGTTCTATTTCGTCCTGTTCCTATAATTTTGTTGTCTTTAACAAAAACGCATCCTACAGGGACTTCACTGTTATTTAAGGCATCTAAAGCCATATGTTCTTTATCAAATATATTTACCAGTTCGAAAGCTTTATCAAAAAAACTTTCATTCATGTTTTTGTATTTTTGTAGTATTTTTTGTAAAGTCCGAATTATTGTTTATTCCATGATAACGTCTGTAAGCGAACGCAAAAAGAAAATCGACAATGTGAGAAGATATACACAAAATTTAGTCTTACAATCGATTCAAGATAGTTCTACTGACTCAAAAATATACGCCCAAATTAGAGAAGCAAATCATTCAATGGAAGAGAGTATAATACTACAATGCCTTCACATGGCACTCGTAACTGAATCATTCCAGCGACAAATCGTGTACGACAGGGCTGAAAGGCAGGAAACTAAGATTGGTGATATTAGAAGCAAATCTACTTTTTCGAACTCAAATTCATATAATGAAAGCACGCTACATGATGAAGATGGTATCGTGTCATCAGATGACGAGCAAAAAACTTCATCGATGCCATCGTGCGTATCTGTAATCAACTAAACTATAATTAACAGGGTCAAGATCCGTGGAAAGACGATAATTTCAAAATAGGAATTATTGGATTTGGAAATATGGGGCAAAGAATACTTTATAGCTTATTAGATTACTGTAAGAATCATTAACGTGTTTATTGAGCAAATTATAGTGCCCATCAAATCTTTGTGTCCACTAGACGACCTGATCAATATCCAGAATTTAGTAAACTTGGAATTCAAATCAGCTTCGATAATGAGAATGTTGCAAAATCAAGTTCTCTTCTGTTCATTTGCGTCCCAAGCAGCCAATTTTTCCGTATGGAAGATCTTTGGAAATCAGTAATGTTATATTTTACTATCTTCAAAAGATCAATCCGTCAACACTGGTTTATTGTATATCTGCTGGTCAGTCAATTAAGAAGCTTCAGGCTCATTTAAAAACTAACCTTGTAATTAAACCGTTTCTAGTATGGCAATCCTGTAGATTCATTTATAGATGTCAAGGGATTACTATTTAACGACACGTAAAAGAAATTTTTCTTTTACAACCTTGAAGACAATTCCTCACAGCGTCGATAAGTTTATTGATTTAATTTTGATTAATGAAAGCCCAAATTGTTTGGACGACCAATATGATTTCAAAACATTTGTGGACCAATTTATAAATGTATTCATGGGGTTAATTGGTGTGGCAAATTTAAATATAACAGACGAACAACTGTATCAGTAATTCTGGCTGTTTTGTGTAATAAGCTTTGTAATTTCTTCAATACTCGGGGATGATTGTCATTATCCAGCGATAAAATCGAAGTATATATAGAATTAAATTATTGTTAGGTACTTCAATAAAGTACAGAGAGACGTCACTTTACCTACCATAGAGGCTGGTACCTTCCATGAGTGGCAAGTTTATCAAAATGAGCCGTTCAAGGTAGAGGACGTGGCAAAATTATTTGCTCTTAAATTCAAAGACTATTTGATGGATATTGAAGAATACATTTAAATAAATATATGTTTCTTTAAGGACACAAAAAGGGCTTTGCCGGGATTCGAACCCGGGACCTCTTGCACCCTAAGCAAGAATCATACCACCTAGACCACAAAGCCACATTCTATGTTTAGAACTAACGTGTGACAAATTTTAACAAATGTTGGAAACGACCTAACCACATTTAGCGTTGATCCTTCGTAGCTTTGCATAAATCAAATAAATAAATCATTCTACATATTTTCAAAAAGAATTATAGCGTTTCGGGTAATAAGGAGCCATGATGTGCATTAAAAAATTGTATTGACCATTGTACTTTAGGGTTTTTATCTGATGCTCCGCCTCTGGCTCTATAGAAGAAGAAGTATCATGAAACAGACCCTTAGGAAATTATGAGTTTTCAGAAAAATTTCCACACTGATGACACTATTGTATTCGACGTTAGTTTACATTCTTTCAAGGCAGGAATCGCTGGTGAAATAGCTCCACGTTGTATATTAAATTATCAAAAACATATTTATAATGTTGCCTCACTTGAGGATAATATTGGATGCTATGAAATAATGCAGAACAATGCAAAAGTAGTTTATGTATTTGAAGATAATTAAAGATACCTTCCCGTGAAGATTATAGAGAAGGTATAAAGGACTGTCTAAAAGAAATCCAAATGAAACATTTTCAACTTAATAGCAGAAAGAAGGTGATAATAATTGAAAATCATTTTCTACCATCTTATATCAAAGACTATTTATATGAAATTTTAACAGATTGCTACATGGTACAATTTTTTTTCAAGAATGATCTAGTGTGATAGTCTTCGATATATACCTTCCTCGATAGCTGCCATGATTTCATATGGCTGTTCGAGTGGATTAGTGATAGATTGTGGCCACAATGACTGTACAGTCACACCTATATTTGAAGGACGGCAGTTGTGTAATCTGGTTGAGATCATACCGATTGGAGGGAAAGACGTAAGTTCTGCACTTGAAAATTCATTAAAATCATTATTTCCAGAGACAGATTTTGACAATAATTATATCGAAGCATTAAAAACCAAGTTTTCACTAGTCAAACTTGAAAATAGCATAGATGTAAATGAAACGATGATATCCTTCGATTATAAAGATAACACTTTCCAAGTCCCGTCAAGAATATTCTCAGATATTTATAGATCAATTTTTGTTGAGGGATGGGAAGATATGAATATATCAAAGTTGATCGTAAAAGTAATAAAAAAGGTAAACTTTTGACAAAAAAAATTTAGTGTCCTTGCGACACAAGAAAAACTTTAATGGAAAATATTTTACTGTCTGGTGGAACTTGTTCTGCTAGCGGCTTTTCGAGTGCTTTAGAACAAACATTAAGAGAAGCTTTAAGGACGCAAAATATGGATCATTTATTAAATTTCATAAAAATTAAAGACACAAATTTCTCTTTAGTCGGCAATTCTTGGCTGGGAGGGTCCATTTTGTGCAAGATGAAGGCAATTAAATAAAAATGTTAAGTTATTTTATTTTGCAAAGTGCTATTCTTGCATCATTTCGTACAATGCTGATTTGGTACATGACATTTGATTTCTTGTGGATAAAGAAAGTAGTTTTCTCATGTCGAATTTTCTAGTGGCTAAAAGGTCTAGCAAATCGTTTGCACAAGTAATACGATCCAGAAAAATACAATCATCTATAGTTATCAATTCACTCGAAGTTCTTTCTAGACTAAAAACATGGGCCGCTGTATCCATTTCTAATGCGAGATCTCTCACGATTGATCGGACATACGTCCCTGATGAACATTGCAATTGAAATGACAAATAGGGCGGTGAAAACTCAAATACCTTGAATGAATATATATATCTTTTCTTTGCTTCCATCATATCTAAAGTAATCTTGCCTTGGCGCCCCAATTGATGGGCTCTTTTTCCATTAACATTGGCCATCGAATACCTATCACAAAGCAAAAATCACTTTACAATGGAGGTTTTTGCATTATTTCATTCATAAATTTTGTGGCGATAATTCGATTTACGAGATCTAGATTGACGTGCTCAAAAGGTTTCTTTATAATTTCTTCTCCTGAAGCATCATCAGACGTGGTAAAAGCTCCAAGTTTGGCTACGCATTTATATTCCTATATTAATAAAGCGAGTTACAAACCTTGCGCCCATTTCGAAATAGATTCAAATCCCCACAAGCCTTGTTAAATCCGATTACTATTAGAATTAACATAGATACTTTACATAAAACTCCCTTGGCATCCTTATCTAAAATTCCGCCATGTCCGACTTTAAAATTCTTCTGTAAGAATTTCTTGACGGAATGCCGGCTTCTTGTTTCGTCCTCTTTAAGAAGGTCTTTTTCAACTATATACTTAAGGTCCTCTAAAATTTTGGTGCAAAGAATACCAGAGGGTTTATATATTGGGATGATTCCATTTGCACGGCGTATTTGATGTGCCAGCTTAGAATTCATCAATTTAGGAAATTCAGGCAAGAAAAACAAGAGTGTGAAATAAAGTTAAATTAAGTGTACATTGCACATTGTAAGTTTCATTTAGACGTTATACTATGCACATTGGATGAATTGCATATAGGTTCAAGGTTGTTGTGAGAAAACCAACAAGATAAACTTGAAGTATGTAGAGATGTAATAAAAAATTAAAAATATTTTAAAATCTGTACTACGGCACAAATAAATTGAGTAAAATTGGTCGTGATATATTTTTCGTTATTTAGGAATTTCCTAATGACATCGTTTGTAAAGTTTACACCGATTTCGGGAGCTTTTGGCGATGAACCTCTTTGCTATTTGCTTGAAATAGATCAGCAAAAGATTTTATTAGATTGTGGATGTGATCCAGCCTTTGAAGTCTTACCTGACCTTTTGTCGCGAATAACAAAGTACCGATATTATTTCTTGAAAACAAAGATTAACTAAAACTATTGATGTTATTCTGTTGTCACATTCTAACCTCGAATATTTAGGCGGTCTTGTCTATGTCTATAAAGAAATGGCTCTTCATTGCCCAATATACGCGACTATTCCCATCATGAATTTTGGACCACTTACAATACAAGAGGCATTGCGGGCAAAATGCCTGGACGGCCCGTTTTCTTACTTTTCCATGGGTGATATCATGCCAGTATTTGAAAAATGTATCGGGCTTCGATATTTGCAGAACATTACGCTGCCAGGTAATAGATCAATATCGATTTTATAGGAATTGTTCGTGGTATTCACGCAGTACCATATAATGCTGGTCACTCTCTTGGGGCATGCATTTGGCGTTTACGAAAAGACACGGACGATATTGTTTATGCAGTTGGATATAATCATAGAAAGGAAAAGTAAATATATTTAAAGTTACTAATAGATATGTGAATGAGGCGTCATTAGATGCGATTTCCCGGCCGACTCTTCTAATTACTGATTCTAAACATTCTTTATCGTCGACTAATCCTCGAAAACAAAGAGAAGGAGAACTTTTTGGTAAATTTATTTAATTTTAGGTCAATAGGGATTTGCGTAAAGGTCTTGGATAATCATGGTACCGTTATAATACCTGTCGATACCTGCTCACGATCATTGGAATTAATTTATACGTTCGAGCAGTATTGGCAGAACAATAAATTGGACAAGCCAATATTTTTCCTTTCTTCTTGTAGTCAAAAGGTTATTGAGTATGCGAAAAGTACCATTGAATGGATGAGCGAAAATGTAAAGAGGTCTTTTGAGAACTCTAGAGAAAATCCATTTAATTTAAAGTAATGATGTTGAGATTTGATTATAGAAATATCAAATTGATATCGTCAATGGAAGAGCTCAGAGATTACCGGGGTGGAAAGATAATATTGGCCACATCCGAAAGTCTTGAAAATGGATTCTCAAGAGATTTATTGGTGGAATTTGGCAAAGATAAAAAGAATTGCCTCATTTTACCATTTAAATTGTCGAATTCAAAGTTTTATTCCCAAATTTTGAAATTTGCAGAAACAAAGAATAGGGAAGCGTCAATTCAAATATCTTACCAAAAAGAAGATGATTTAGTCGGCGAAGAATTGGAATCATTTTTAAGAGAAGAAATTGAAAGAAAAAGAAAGGAGGAAGAAGAAGAAGAGTACAAAAAGCAACTAGAAGCGGCGAGTGATGGTGAAGAATCCGATGATGAAAGCACCAATGACAAAAAGAGGGCCAGATTAGCAGAAATTGAACAAGAAAGATATTGGACTTTGACTCAGTTTGATTTGAATGTTAAAGACGCTTCGTTTGGAGGTGATTTCTTTAAAAAGTCATTTACGCACCAAATGTTTCCTTATTTTGAAAAAAGATTAAAGTTTGATGACTATGGGGAATCCATTCAAGCTGAAGATTATTTAACCGCCGATGATCTGGAAGAACGTCGCCGTGCAATTGAAAAAGAAAGGAGACTGAATCAATTAAAGGAAGATGAGCCTCAAAAATCCCAAAGACCTAAAAAATGGGTCGGTTATGATTTCACTCTTCATTTGAGGCTATACATGCGAGCCATCGATTTTGGGGGATACGCAGATGGTCGTTCAATAAAGAACATTTTAACTCACATCAGTCCAAAGAAAATCATCCTTATAGGGGGCTCTCCTGAAGCTACAACCGCGCTTGCTCAATATTGTAATTTCTCAAATGATATTACGAATGACGTCATTTCGCCAAAACTCTTAGAAGTCGTTAACGTTTCTTCCAACACTAATATCTATCAAATTAAGTTAACCGATGCGATATTATCGTCATTGCAGTTTGAAAAGTTGGCGTCGTATGAGTTGTCATTTATTAATGGCATTGTTGGAAAGAAGAGTGAAGAAGACACTTCAACTGTTCCTACTCTGGACATTATTTCTGATCAGTCAAAAGTTGCTGATGTAAGACAGCCAATTTTTATTGGAGACGTTAAATTGTCTGAATTTAGAAAACTTTGCAATCAATCGGGCTTAATGACTCAGTTCTACAAGGGAGACTTGGTTTGCAATGACTCTGTCATTGTAAGAAAAGTAAGCTTTCTTTTGGCGCTCATAAAGGATTCAACTGGAAAACTTACAATTGAAGGAAATTTAACCGATGCTTATTACAAAGTCAGGAATTTACTATACAGACAACACGCAATTATTTAATAAAAATACCTTCATTTAAATAAGTGAATGAAATATAATTTATTGGTTAGAAGTTGCTCTTCCACGTCCATAACCACCTCTGAATTCAGCCTTGTAGTCAGCAGATGGTGGAACGCTCTTTTCACCCTTGCGGTAATCTTCGTTTCCTTCACGACGTCCTTGTGGTCTTTCACCAAGTCTTTGAATTGGTGCAGTCTTTTTCAATGTTGCTGGGACAATTTCAGCTGGGAGATGCAAATATTGGCGAAGAAATTCAATACCAGCATCAGTAAGGAAAAAGTAATAGTGTTGCCATGAAAAGACTTCTCTAACATATTCGTTGGATTTCAATGATTGACAAGCCTTGATAACTTGCAAGTTTGGAACATCGAGTTCCATGTGCTTTGGAGCATTGTAATCTTTCTTTGCAACTAAGACTCCCTCTATTGTTATATTTCACTCTGTCACTTACCACGAAAGAGATATTCGTAAATAGCGCGGCGATTTTGCTTTGGAATCAACATCGTGTTCTAAATATTAGTGACAGTCCAAAAATTTATATTCAAAAGGCAGAGTCAGAGCGTAAAAACTATACAAAACTTACCAAAGGTTTGACAAGGGTCGAAAAAAAGAAATTCTGAAATTTCACGTTTAATGATTAACAAGTTACAATAAGAAACTATCATACAAATATATTATAACAGTCATAAATTACCTAAACATAATCATTTGATCGAATTATTTACATTCTAGAAAAAAGTAAATTCTACTTTGAAAATTCGCATAATGCAGCAAATTTCTTTAGGAGATATTACTGCTAATAATCTAAAGCAGCTGAAAATTTTGATATCTAAATGTCAAAATCAATCTTTCGATAATGCCTTTTACAGTCAAATTTTCAAACATGATATGATATGCCAACTAGGTATTACGTCTCCATTTAAATCAAATAGTTTACTACAAAGACCTATGCGTGGGTGCTTTTGCTGCGAAGAAAATAGTTCTTCAAAAAGATCCTACCTGTAATATAGAGCTAATCACGTTTTGTGTTTTAGCAGAGTACAGAAGTGTATTGTTTAGTAATTAGCAATGATTCTATTTGTTAGATTCAAATATACTAGAAGAAATAGAGGAATTCATTAATAGAAGTATAGATGCCGAAGTCAAAGCCATCTCTGTGAAGTGTAAAAATGATGATTCGTATGTAGCTGACCTTTTTAAGAAGAATAACTATGTCGAAGCTGATCAAGTTTCGAGCGCCGATGAATTCTCAAAATCGACGTTTACACTGATTAAAACTTTTCCGATTACCAATTAAAATAAATTAACATTAACTATATTTACGTTTACTTAGTAGTATAGTACATAATAGATCTTGGCTATAAATTTATAAGAAGTGTAAAAAATATACCTAATTTTCTCATTTACAAGGGTCAATAATGGAAAACATTAAAGAGGTTGTAATGACTTTGTATCTTGCATTAACCGGGAACAGCACAGACGATAGTAGAATATTGAAAATAGTCCGTAACGCGGAATACTTTTGCCGACTGGTATTTCTTTTGAACAGATGTTCTAACTTAATTACTAGCAATCGCCATCTAAATCAGAGGTATCATTTTCGAAAATAGTTTAAAGGCAATTGTATTATGAAAATGTTGGATTATTTGGAACGCAAAAGCAAATGCAACAAGCCTTGAACAAAATAATGAAACTCACCGGGCTAACAAGGAAAGAACTTCACATCGTGGCTGCCGGGAAAGGATTAATAAAGGGACCCTTGATATTTTTATACAATGAATTGTCAACTGAGTTCTCAAATGTATGAACAGAATTTCTCTTATTGATTAGGGTGGACAGATACCAGAGAATTGGGATCATTGCAAAATTAAATTTATTGAAAAAATTGACGCTATCTTAGTTATTGAGAAGGAGACAATTTTCAATTATCTAAAAGAGTTCAATTTCCCCAATACCTTGTTGATATGTGTAATAAAGTAGATAAAAGTTGACTAGGGGAAAGGCTATCCTTGCGAGAGAACAAGAGAATTACTTCATTTTCTTAACAGCTGTATTTTTAATGTATGTATATACGCCCTAGTCGATAACGATCCACATGGTTTGCATATTTATTCAATCTATAAAAATGGATCAAGAGTAAGGACCATAATTATAATTTTTTAGTCGAGAAAAGATTTAGCTGTTAAGTCAATAGACCTATTAGGATTGAAAACGTATCAATTTGAAAGGTATCATCACCACTACGCGTTAAAAGATACAATTTAAAAGAAAGACATATGCTACCATTCTCTAAGCGGGACTTATCGATCCTAAAGTGCTTATTAACTTCCGAAGATTTGACCATTCGGAGTGAAGCTACAGCATTGTTGCAACGATCATCGAAATGTGAGTTGGAATCATTGATTGAAAATGAAAAGTTCATACAGTTTTTAAAAGATAATTCTTTAATAAAAAAATAATTTACTGCCAAAATTTATGAAAAGTATTTTTCACGACGACAGTCGATGGTCAGATTTAGTATTGCCAAGAAATTTTAATTCGGAAAACATATCACTATATATTTTAAAAAATGATTCTAAAACTTTATACATCGGTATGTCATCTAAGATTAAGACTTGCAGACTCAGGAAATCATTGGATGGATAAACCAATGTATGTTCAAGTTCACGATGGATGGCAATTATTGTCATGCATATTACAAATAAAACAACAAATTAATTCAGGTATTAGCATAATGCACCCTCTCTTGTAGGAATGATTGAATGCATCGTAATAGACTCCATATCAGATTTGTTTCATAAAGAAAGTGAATTAAGCGTTGGCTTGGACGATGAATACCCACTTTCTAAAGATGAATTTAATCAGAGTTATTTAGAGACGGTGGAAAGAAGGTATGAAGCGTATCACGATACCAAATACGATAATGAAATCCATATTACGGACGAAAATGAAACCAGTGATGAAAATTCGGGCCCAGAATTACTTGAATACCAGAAACTTTCCATATTGCAATCGGGGGATAAAATAAACATTAGCAGCCATCTGAAGACTTCCAAGGATTGGCTTCAACATGTAGCTCATTGTATAATAGAAAACCTTTTAGACTTCAAAGAATTAAAAGTATAAACCGTTTATAATCGTCTTTAGGTCATTACTGTAAACTATTATAAATACAAAAGGAATGAGAAGGATAGGTTTCACAAAAATGATCAATCATCTAATGTCAACGAGGTAGAATTAAGCTATTGGGAGATTCTTCGAGAGTTAGATGTTATCGACTCTATGGAATCAATAAATCATCATGGAGAGCCATGTAATGATTTGAATGTCTTACTGGTTGATCCATTGGTTTACTTGAACTTTAACAAGGAACAATTTCAGACTGAACAAGATGATGAAGCTGGTGTCACTCTTTTAACTTCAAATGACCTGCATCACGAATTGCGTAAGATGACTAAGAAGTCTTAAAAAGCTGATACATGGCAACTTTATCCCGATGATATAAAGTATATTGTAGAATTTAAAAATGAACCGTAATTTTTCAAATATACCAACCTAAAATAGAATAATTTTGTCTAAACCTGTTCTACCTAAGTCTCTTCCCGATTGATTTAATTTAAGATTGTAAATAAATATTTTTTATTGAAATTATATATATAAAGGATTGATTTCATGTTTAAACAACTTATCATACGCTGCCAAAATAGAGTTTAAATCAAGTTGTAAATATTGAGCATCATACAAGAATTTGATTAATTCTTCAAATTCCTTGAAAAATGATACAGGAAAATAATTTTTCCTTTGTGACATTCCAATTAATGCAGCACACTTTTGCTTTCGAAGTTGACACTATTTTATGAAATGAGTATAGCTTACGTGAGATAAAACAGCTGCAGAAATAGATTTCAAAACGCTTGGACTTTCTAAATCGTCAATATTAAAAGAATAATCAAATGAATCAGTCCTACAAATCCTTGCGTGTTCATCCCCTAAATGCTTCTCAAAAACATCAGAAGGATCCATCATATCTATGCAAAACACACTATATAGTTAATTAATTATTAATACCGATCATACGACAACTTGGATAGGAGTACGTCAGCCAAGTCGAATGATACTTCATCACTTACATCGTGATTGATTATAATCACCAATGAATCCAAAACCTGGTATATTAAAATGTAAGGATTATTAGACAATTTCATATTAATGCGCCCTGACTTTACGGGATAGCTATCAGGAATAACAATTGTTCCGACAAGCTTTTTACTATGAAATTGTGATAGAATAAAAGAACCGAATCCCAAAGTACCAATAAAAACATTTGTCGTTCTATCTATGGGGCCATTCTTATTAAAACAAACAATAGCACGTACTTTCCACATTAAATGGCACGACTTGTCAGAATTAATATTTAATTGTTCCACTTCATCTTCATAACAGCTTCTAGAAATTAAATTATTATTCCTATTTTGTGGAAGCCATGAAAAGTCTTCTAAAGTCATTTGTGAATTTTAGAATAAAAATTCTGAAATTTCCCTAATTTTTTTCGAGAACAACCCCTGTATTCAAAATGGGTCGCCGTCCAGCTCGTTGCTACCGTTATTGCAAAAACAAGCCTTATCCAAAGTCTCGTTTCTGCCGTGGTGTCCCAGGTAAAATTATTCAATAATCATTTAATTAAAGATCCAAAGATTCGTATTTTTGACCTTGGTCGCAAGAAAGCCTCAGTTGATGACTTTCCACAATGTGTTCACTTAGTTTCTGGAGAATATCAACAAATTTCTTCCGAAGCTCTTGAAGCCGCTCGTATCTGTGCCAACAAATATTTGGCAAAGGTTGCTGGAAAAGATTCCTTCCATATGCGTGTTCGTGTACATCCTTTCCATGTTCTTCGTATTAATAAAATGTTGTCATGTGCTGGTGCGGATCGTCTTCAACAAGGTATGCGTGGTGCTTACGGTAAGCCAACCGGAACTGCTGCTCGTGTTAACATTGGGCAAATTATTCTCTCTGTTAGAACCAAAGAAAATCACAAAGCTACAGCTATCGAAGCTCTTCGTCGTGCGAAATACAAGTTTCCAGGTTTTCAAAAGGTTATCGTTTCCAACAAATGGGGCTTTACTCCTCTTACTAAGGAAGAATACTTAAAGGCAAAGGAAGCTAACCTTATCAAGCAAGACGGATGCTATGTTAAGTTTATCAATGGACATGGACCACTTCAAAAGTTCTTTGAGCATCAAGTTGCCACCTCATGCTAAAATAAATCACCAAAATATTTCCATATTTTATTTTATCATTTAATTCTACAGCAATTTAAACATTCCTTTCTTCCCGTTGGTAACCAACGGCATGCAATCCAACCGCCGTTATTCACATTCTCATGAGCCTTCAGCGAAACATAATCAAAATAGAAGACATTCATTAATGGCCCCTTTACCTTATTCAGATCAAGCCGCCAATAATCACTCGCAAATTTCGAGAAACGTCTCCGCTGAAATTAAACCTATTATAAAGAAACATAGCTCTTTTCGTTACGATTCAGAAATCCTTCATAATAATCAGAAAAGTGGATCAAACATTAGAGAAGCACCTACTATGACCAAGAAGCCGAGTAATGTCCAATTACAAGCTAGCAGAAGAATGAGTTCAGATGCAAATGCAATTACATCATCAACAAAGAGACCAAGTTTAATTGGTCATTTTCGTCAAGAAAGACAAAAGTCGTCACTCTCAAACAATTCCTCCAATAGTGTTCTCAAAAAGCAACAGAAATCTGAATTCAATCCATTTTCTGCTTTAAATTCTCCTGGCGACCATCTTATAGGATCAGTCAGTGATTCACAGCAACAAATTGATCCTTTAAAAAAGAGTAAAGGTAGTTCTCTTAATTACTCAAATGGTAAGTTGCCAAAGGAATATGAAGTGTTTAATTATTCGCTAAGTTTCAAAAATGCGGATGTCGAAAAAGAATATCAAAAATGGTTTTATGAAAGAATCATTCGTGCGTGGAGGTTTGCATTTCTAGCGGGATCTTTAATTAGTCTTTTAGCCTTAACATGGATTCTTTTAACCTATCCTGCTCAAGGGAAGTTCTACCTAGATGTTGTTTCACGTAGAAGTTCTTCATCGGCAGAAACAAACTTGAGTGGATATTTTTGTTCATCTTGCCCTTGCAATACTCTTTGCTCTTCTTATGATTTCACTGTAGATTTGTATTTTTTATTGTTGGGTTTTTTGGCACCTTTATTCGCTGCTTATTTGTGCTCTTACCTATTACCAAAGCCTTTCTTCATAAAGAATATGTCCATGATAGGCTTAGGCCTTACATTCATTGCCATTCTAGTTGGCATAATAATAAGATTCATAGTCATTGAGGGTCATTCTTCACCCTTTACGTCAGCTACATTTGTGTCGGTTATGATGCTAGTGCTAATAATATTCTGTAGATTTAGATTTTGGCAAAGCGTAATATTCATTGTGACTGTAATCATCTGTTTCAGTTCTATTATGAACATAAATGGGATCAACGTTGTTTCAGGATTTCTAACAACTAATATGGGTTTGATTGGGGCTGGTATAATTTCTTGTTTTGTGGCATATGAAACAGAAATGAATTTGAGGGTTCAATTTTGCAATTCCAGATTATTGCATCTAAGAAATAGTCAGCTAACTGAACAATTACTGGGGTTGAAAAAGTCATTTAACAATCAAGCCTTGGCAGATGTAGAGTCGCCTTTGGAAAAGGCATTAGCATCCTTAAGGTCTCTTTTAGCAGATCCGTATTTGAATTCGGGGCAAGTTCACACTTTAACTCATGTATTGACATTGTTAAACTCTGGAAACTTGAATCAGCCAGATTTTGAAAATCAAGAGCAACTTAAAATAGATCCTGAGCAAGAAGTAATTTTTTTATCTTTGTAAAATAGGCCTGGCTTTTTTCTGAATTAGCAAATAGAAAGAAGAAGAGTTCATCCAATTTATTAATAAATTCAAATACTAGTAATTCAACGATAAAGGATCCTGGCACTCCAAGTAGACAAAGACGGAATAGCATTATGAAAACATCGGCTAATGCCTTTGACAATCTAAACAACAAAGAGACGGTCTCAGAGAATTCATCCATTTCGGTTCAAGCGCAACCAATTTCAAGTAAAATGAAAGTATGGAACATTAAAAGCAATTAAAAATGCCGTTTCTGGCTCTCTAACGACAATTAATTCTGTCAGTCAAGTTGTGACTGATGCTGCTGGATCTACCTTCTCGGTTTATGGTGCACCTCCACTACCTAAAAATGTTAATCCCGTTGTTGAGCAAGTAATTTTTTAATATATATTTAATAGCTTCTGCAAGGAAATTGCTACAATGCTATTTGTCTTACCGAATATCCAGAGACGTGTCCTGAAAATACTTCTCAGTTATCAAAAATCAATGCAATTATAGCATCTGTAACAGAATGGAATTTTGGCATCTTTGATTTTGCAGAAGCAACCAGCAATAGACCATTGGCATTCTTAACATGCTATTTATTTCAACAGTATGGGCTTATAGGCCAATTTAAGATATCAACAGAATTATTTTTAAAATTTATTGTACATATCGAGGAGGGCTATCATCCCGACGTACCATGTAATCATTTCGGTTTTGTTTTATAGACCACAATAGCGTCCATGCAGCCGATGTTCTCCATGCAGTGTCTTTCTTTTTATCTCATCCAGCGTTAAAGGGCTACTTTAACTCTTTGGATATGCTTTCTCTATTTGTGGCTTCCGCAATACACGATTTTGACCATCCAGGGTTTAATAACAACTTTTTGATAGCAACAGGCAATGAAAAGGCCATTCTCTACAATGACAAATCAGTTTTAGAAAATCATCATTTAGCATCTTCATTTAAAATTTTGCAGTCCCCTGAATGCAATTTCCTTTCTGCATTACCTAAACATGAATATAAGACTGTGCGATCATCTATAATAGATTTGGTAAATTTCTATGTGCGTCATTGAGAAGGTGCTTGCGACTGACTTGTTTAATCACTTTGAAATTGTGAACACGTTCAAGGCCAAGGTAAAATCGCAAATTAAACGAAAAAGATTTCCAATAGAAATACTTTTTCTCCATTTGAGAACAAGGATGACCATAATTTGCTCGCCAAAATTTTGATTAAATGCGGAGATGTAGCAAATCCAACCAAGTCATTTTCAATTACACAAATATGGACGCAACGAATTTTGGAAGAGTTCTTTAGACAAGGAGATCAGGAGAGAAAGCTTGGGCTACCAATATCAGCGTTTATGGACCGCGAGACGGCAAATGTTGCATCTTCACAGCGAGGGTTTATTGAAATTGTGTGTATGCCATTATTTGATACCTTGAATAATTTTGCACCCGTTCCTATAATAATTGATGGCATAGTAAGGAACCGAGAGTATTGGGTGAATTATAACACTGTGAATCAATCGCCGAGCCTGAATTCTGTCAATCAAAAAACCTCATCCAAGCCTGTTATTAATCACAGTGTCCATTCCATATCTAATTCTGTAAATAAAGAATAGTTATTCATTATATTTTTTGGTTTTGTGAAGACTAGCAACTTAGCCACATTGAATTTTATGACAACAGACTCTGAAGATGAAGCACCAGAAATGGTATCTAATAATAAAATGAAGGAAGATTCGATCGACTTGATAAAAAAAGAAAATGAGTTTCGTTTGAAGTAACAGAGAGTATTTTTTAAAAAGATAGATTAAAAAAGGCTGAAAAATTAAGAAATAAAACGCGCGATGAGAGTAGAAAAGCTCAAAAAAAGACAAAAGCTATTGAACCGATAAGTGAGAATATACTAGAATCTTTAAAGTAATTTGAATGTAATTGATTTTTGCAAGTACTGAAGAAACGTTGAATAAAAATGAAGAAATAGTTAAAAAGAAGGTTAGAAGGCGAAATAAAAAGAAGAATGAGATTAAGATTGGGTAAGTGGTAAGAAATGTATTAAAAGGTCGTGTGTATTGAGGCTTGATGAAGGAATAGTAGAGAAACAAACTTGCGAGGATGTATTATCTTTTAAAACTCGATACATGTTTGATAATAACAGAATTAAACGATCATCTAGTAAAATTACTTTTGTTGGATAATAGAAAACATTACCAGACGCATTTTACCTGTCAAATTTTCCAAATAATACATAAAAATAATAAAAATCATTGATTAATTGTATTTATTTTCTTCCTGATGATTATTTTCATCACCTTCATTTAAAAGAGATTCAATTTTTTGGGAAATTTCGCGGGTAAATTTCAGAAATTCTTTGTGGCTTGAGAAATTAAATTTAGAAAACTCCAATGCGCCACCTTCAGGATCGTTTTCTAAAAGATTCAGCAAGCGAACGAGAAGATTAGAATCATCATTAAGCATGACTTGGTTTGAAGAAGAATCAAAGAGAATCAAATCTAATTCAACTAGACGATCAAAAACCTTTTCTTTGTTATTTGAAATGTGATTAAAAAACTTTAGATTTAAATAATTGAGAAAAGATTCTTTTGAAAGTGGATTTTTCAAAAGGAAATATGTGGCTGAGTGCACCAATAGATCATTTCTTTTAAAAGATTTGGAAGAAAAAGAAGAAGAAAGATTTGAAAGTCTATTTTTATCAATTTGAAATTTTTCTAATTCTTTTAAAATTTCTTTTGGCTTTTTATCTGAATTTAAAAAGTCCAGGGTTGATGAATGAATTTCAAAAGAATTTAAAGAAAGAATTCCTTTGGAATTTTCTAGAATTAATTTTGAATTTAAAAGATAATCAATTACACTGTGGATGTTGTTAAATCCGAGATATTTTATTTCTGGCTCAAAATCCAACAAGAGATTTTCTAAAACTGAACGATGGACGTTTCCAGTGTTATCAAAAGAATGAATCGTTAAAGTTTGAATAACTTTTCTCAAATCTTCATCATTCAATTTTCTTCTTCTAGTTGAATATTTTCCAATCAAATTTTCTCTCTTTTCTTCAATCTTTTCATTGACTTTTACATCTTTATTTTCTTCAAGTTTTACATCTTTATTTTCTTCTTCTCTCGTAATCTTTTCTTCATTTTCTTTCAATTTTCTCTTCATCCCAATTCCCGGTAAATAGTGGCTTTTGTATTGATCTAAGATCTGGCACTCACAAAGATATTTTATAAATTCATCAATTTTGTTAAACCCGAGAATCTGGTTCACATAAGTATAAGAAATTTTTTCAGTGATGAAATGAAAAGAAGCAGATTTTTTAGATTTGAAAATATTTGCGATTCTTTCAAACATTTTTAAAGTTTTTGTGTTTGAAATATCTGAAAATTCAATAAATTCATTAATTTCAGAAATCAAACGACTTTTTTCAAGGCAATTGAAGAATTCTTCTGTTGAAAGCATCGCATCTTTAATTGCAGTTTCGTATTTTCCCAATTTTTGAATAAAATCTTTCTTTTTTATTTTATTTCCTTTTAAACAGAAATATAAATCTACAAAAATTAATTCCAAAAAGGATCTTGCAAATCTATTTGTTTTCTTTGGTGTTTGCAAGTTTATCATGTGTCCAGCATTCATGTTAACAACCATCAAAGGTTTTTCATCTCTTATCAAAGGTTTTTCATCTCTTGTTTTATTCTTTTCAATTTTTATTTCAATTTCTTTTTCAATCTTTTCAGAATTAATTTTTTCAGAATTTATTTTTTCATTGCTAATCTGTTCATTCTTAGCTTTAGTCTGTTCACTCTTGATCTTTTCACCTTCTTCTACTTTCTTCTTCTCTACGCCCTTCTTGAGCTTTTCTTCTACAACTTTTTCATCTACATCTTGTTCTTTCACATCTTTTTCTTTCACATCTTGATCTTTCACAACTTTTTCTTCAACTTTATCCTTTGGCTCTGCCACTGCCTTGGCATACTTTACATTAAAGATACTCTCATTCTCTTGATCTTTATTAAATTTAACCCAAATCAATCTTTTATTCATGCTATAAAACAACCTTCTAAATTCCCTATCTTCTGAAAACAATATCACTTGATAAGCAACATTCGTATGTCCCATCAAAACACCTACTCAGCTTCAAACACATTCTATACCTGCCACTTCCAAAAGAGTCATTTCACTCGACATATTTTGAACCAGAGAATCTTGACTGGAACTATTAGAACCATTAAAGACATAAATCTTGTCCAAACTCTCGTTTTTTGGAACATATTTTAAAATAGACACCGGAATATTGTCTAAATAAAATCATCTCCATTATTATACCGACAACATTCTTGAAAATTGCTGCATCAATCACTGCAAGGAAGCCCATTCCAACGAGTTACAAGGGTCATTTACGAGATTTTTATGATTTCAATTCATCTCTTTTAAACATCTCAATAAATTCATACAACATTTCCTTTTATATATCAAAGAACCTCACTTTTGTTTATATTTTCATGTCAAATACAGACCTGAGCAGAACCGATTTGCTACAGTGGATAAACAATCTCTTAGATCTCAATTATACAAGAATTGAACAGTTAGGCAATGGTGCAGCGTATTGTCAAATTATAGATTCTATTTACGGTACTTCTAGCCATGCCTAAGCATAGGGGATGTTCCAATGCAAAAGATTAAATTTGATACCATTTTAGATTATGAAATCATTCAAAACTATAAAATTCTACAAAATTCTTTTCTGCAACACAGAATTCAAAAAGTAAACTTGACAGTTTCATGATAAAGCCAATTCCAATAGAAAGATTGGCAAAGATGAAGTTTCAAGATAACTTTGTAATAAACTACAATCTTTTCAACAGGAATTCACACAATGGTTTAAACGGTTTTTTGATATTCATCCTCCAACAAGGGAATATAATCCATCAGAAAGAAGAAAATTATGCTCTGAAGGTATTGTTTCTTCCATCAAACTTTCCAAACTAAAAGAATCAAGTAATATTTTTGCTAATGCAACCCAGGATCTCGAAGCAATTCGAATATATCAGATGCGAAACTTTTTGGCAGGCCTAAATCGATAAACTCTGCTAACCGGCCATCAAACCATAGCGCACAAATTTTAGAAGTGTTAAAACATCAAATCCAAAAACTTCAACAGGTCAATCAAGCGCTGGAAAAAGAACGCAATTTTTATTATCAAAAATTGAGAGACGTGGAAATAGAAGTACAAGAATGTGAACAGAATGATCCCAATAATTTATTGTTAAAGAAAATTCAATCTATACTATACAAAGTTGAGGTATGTATGAATGTTCTCTAGATTTTAGGATGGATTTGAAATACCTCAAGACCCAGAAATTGACAATGAAACCTTTTAGCATAAATAAATATAAAGCGCAATTTCAATCACTTTAAATCTTTATTTAAAGAATTTCAAATATTTATGTCGATAATCCCACAAATATCGTTGGAAATACCTGGCGTATAAGACTCCAAAGAGACCGCCGAAAAATGACCCGCTACTTCCAAGAGAAATTGTAAATAGTCCCATCAAAGAAAACAAATCTATTCCCATGAAAATCCAAAATAGATTCTGCATTCTAAAAGATCCAAATCCAAACAATGATACATAGCTATTTTTATTGGTCTCGGATAGATAGCCAAACAATGCAAACAATGATGAATAAGGCCCTGAAGCAAAACTTCCAAGGCCCGCTGTTACTTTGAGCAAATATGATAAATAAGATGCAATAACCCCAGAACTCATGTAAAATGCAAGAAACTGATGTTTTCCCATGTGGAAATTCACCATATCTTGAATATTGCCCCAAAGAACATAATTGGTAATTGCAAAACTAATAAAATCTCTTTGACTGAATATATTCGTCAATAATGTATACACTTTTGCCGATTTATAATTGACCATATTGCTAAACATCGAAACTTGCATAGATGGGAATTGCCACAACAAAAATACGACAGAATTCAATAAAATAATACTTCCCGCAATCTTTTCTGACGATGAAAGATAATTGAATTTTTGTTTTATGTCTGTTATTAAATTGGTGCTTGAATGAATAAGAGATTTAATATTTGGCGGCGCTTTAATTTCACGCAAGCGATACTTTGGATATTTCGATCCCATTCTTTCAGCCATTCCTGCAATCATAAAAGAGGACATTGTAGCCGAAGTTGTAAAAACGAGACCAGACAATATAGACATATTTCTCTTCATAATAGTTGCTCCTGCATAAGGATTCTTCAAAATAGGTGCAATTCTGTAGTTACAAATCATCTCGAATCTCTCTATAAAGCTTTGTGGCTGGCGACAATGGAAATCAACATCAGTCATCAATTTATATTTCAGAAGCAATACTGCAAACATTATATTGCACTATTGATATTGACTTTCCAATACACACGATTTACAAATGAATTACTAAAGGACCCAACGGTCATTTACGAATAGAAATTAAGATAAAAACGCGTGTTAAAATAAGCGAATGGAATTATGGAGTTATATGAATACATTAAATAAAATTTATACGTATATATTGCAATCGTGTACTTGATTGGATCTAGAACTTTATGAATTTTCCCAGTCACAAGCCTTGCACCTCTAACGAAAGTAGAGAAAACGGCAGCAAGACTTGTATATTATCGAAAAGCACCTATCTTACACTAATTCTGCGTGTATAGAAAGACGCAATGCAAATAGATAATGTAAAGCTAAGAAAATACATTTTTGGCCCATAATTTTCGTGCCATGAAATTAAATTGCATTTTTATGTTCATTTTTGAAAATATGAGCTTCATTTGAAGACTCTTTTGGCTTAACAAAAATGGCGGGAAACTACCCCTGAAATTTCATGACGTTAACACAACCAGCAACAGACGAGTTTTCGCCGTTTTCTAACAAAGGAAAAGATTCAGAATTATTTTGGGAAAATAAGGAAAATACCTGCTCGCAGATATCTGGTGCTAGTCCTTTTGCAAGACGCCTTTCAATGCCGAGTAATAATATATCACCTGATGCTACACCTACATGGAAAGGAATTAAGCCAGATCCTTTAGCGTTCCGATCCACGGGATTTTTGTCCAAGAAAACGCGATTACTTGGAAAGACTTCAGAAGCTTCTACTCCAACACCGAATACACCATCAAAGAAAATGCACAGCAAAGTTTTATTGCAGTATACACCACAGATTGTGCAATCAACTATTAAACAGAGTATTGGTACGCCGAGAAGGAACTCGCTATTATCAAAAGCCCCAGAGAATAACAAGTGGGTCGAAGATGTTTTTGAGTCACAAGCAATAAGAAGGCCAGGAATAGAAGAAGAGCAAACAGATGAAGATGGTTCTCCTAATCCTAGTACTCCGCATCCTGGACATGCACATAATATTTTTCAAACTCCTCTATACGTCAGATCGTCATCTCCACCCTTTGATCCTCAACAATCACCAGCCTCACCTTCGTCGCCTTTAGACCAAAGAAAATCGTTTAATCTTTATTCATCACCGATAAGGGAAGACGATGACAGAAATTCCATGATATTTGATGACAACGATAATGACGAGAACGAAATGGCAATGTCTCCTTTATTACTTTTTACTCGTAACGATGAGAAGCAAAACTTTTCTTCTGAAATGCGAGGCGTTTCTTCGTCAATCTTTATTTGGCGAACTATGTTTCCCCACATACTCGATAAACACTTTTTCTCCCAGAAAGATCGGAACGAACTCTTGAATTGCGATTTCAATGACAAGGAGGACTATTTTCTTACACATTACGAAATAGTAGAGTCCCTTGGTAGTGGTTCTTTTGCCGATGTCTATAAAACAAGGCGAAGGGACGATGGCTTATTTTCGGCTGTAAAGAAAACTCGTACTCCATTTCAGGGGNCTGTAAAGAAAACTCGAACTCCATTTCAGGGGTTGTGTGACAGGTAACCAGGGTCAGTCATACAAAAATTAGGCTGAAACATCTTGAAGAAGTCGAAAATCTCTGGTTAGTTTGTGGACATCCAAACATTGTCAGAATACTATCTAGCTGGGAACAATATGGCTATCTTTACATCGAAACAGAATTATACCCAAATGGAACGTAATTTTGAATGTATTAGGAAATTTTTAGATTAGAAACCTTAATGAACAAACGAATTCTGCAGGGCGGATTTTTTTCAGAACAAGAAATATACAGAATCCTTTCGGACTTGGCAGAGGTAATAATGTACTGAGTCGGAAAGTAGGGAATTTATCATATTCATCAGTCGGGAGTCATTCACTTCGATATCAAACCCGCCAATATATTAATTGACGGCGACTATCGATTCAGGATAGGAGACTTTGGCCTTTCTTGTCAAGATTCCGAGGTAAAATAGTACATTTGAGTTGAAAAGTTGAGCACAGTAGACACGGAAGGTGACAAATTTTATATCGCGCCTGAAATTCTTGAAGGCTTTTACGATAAACCTGCAGATATATTTAGGTAAAATTAACTAATTATTTAAGATAGCATTGGATTGATTGCTCTAGAAGTCGCTTCAAACATCGAATTACCTTCCGAAGGTGAAGAATGGAGAAAGCTGCGGACGGGTGATTTTTCTCAGATACCCTTCGAAGTTGATCGATCGCCTGAACTTTTAACTCTAATCACAAAAATGCTAGATCCAAATCCCTCGCAAAGAATATCCGCCGAACAATTAGTTTATTGGTTTAGACAGTCCTAATCTAATGTTTTTCTTTTCAATTTTATTTTCATAAATTTCAGAATTTTGGTTGTTTCATTTTAATGCTTGAAAGTTCTTTGGATTCTTCGCCAAATAGACCCAAATCATCTTTCTCTAAACATCCTCACATTAAATTTCCAAATTTTCTGTCTCAAACTCCTGATCCTTCCTCCTTCCCCTTAACCGCTGCAATCCAGAATTTAGTATCAAATGAACCAATAGTCGATGTTTTGAATAAAAATGTTTTTACCGATTCACGTATCAAGCGTGAATGGGCAGTGGAATCTCTTAAGGCTTTCAAAGACGGAATGGGCATTTCTATGCCAAAATCTCAAAACGTCACCCTAAAATACAATAGGATAACATTTTATACGCCCATATCAGGATTTTTGCAAGCAGAAAGTTTTGAAGAGCTTGATTCCGGGCACTTTTCTTTCATAACCTTAATTGACAATCCAGAAAACGCCGCATGGCTGCATCTTGAAAATCCAAACGATGATGAAAAAGAATTTATTATTCATGTAAACTCATGATAGTTTCAAAATAGTTATTCACAAATTCCTTAAACTGGAGGAGTATAATTGACCAGCATGGAAAATTGTTTCAATATTCGTCATCTCATAACCTTTTAATTACGTTTAATTTCACCAATTTGGATATTTTATCTGAGCTGAACTTGTCTTCGAAATTGGGTAAACTGTGCATCTATAATTCTTACAGAGTTGAAGGATCTTCTTGACTTGATTTTGGACGAATTCAAAAAAGATTACTTTAAATTGATGGAATCGATAAAAGTGGACTTATTAAAAGATTCTATTACTGCTAATCAAATATTGGCCTTCAAAAAGCAATTACAGCTCCAAATTATTTCTCTAAACGGCGAACCTGATTTTTGTCTTCCGATAAAGAATAAATTCCGCGAAATAATATCATTAACGGAGATAGTCTTGTTATTAAAAACTATTTCAACTAAAAATCATAGAGATAATGTCATTGCGACTGTAGCATTCCAATTAGAAGATTTGAATAAAATGGCCAGATTTTCAATTCCAGCATTCCTTTCATTCTGTAATTTTACATCGTTTATCTAATTTAGGCATTATTTCGACTTTTGGTCCCTTTTCAGTGTTACTCTCAATAATCATTGTAATCATTGGAATTCTCTTAGGACTATGGAATTCAAAGTAATAAAAAAGAGACTGAGAGACAAAAATTTACATTAACAAAGTCTATTTATTCATCAAATGATATTTCTTTAAAGGCGTCTTTATCGTCACTTAAAACACTTTCAAAATCATTTTCGTCCTCGGTGAGAACTACAGAGTTAAATTCATCAGATAAGCCCATCGATTCAAACCCATCGGATGAGCTGCAGATAAAGTCAAATGAATCAGTTGAGCATGTGGCGCCAAATTGTCGTCTTAGAACATTCGTAATATCATTCTTGCTGGTATCAATATTACATGTCATCGCCAACTCGGTCATACTTTCAACCATAATGTCAAAGAGAAATAGATTTAAACGGTCATTATCTAATTTTGTCCGGCCATTTTTGTTACCAAATTTTGAAAATAGATGAGCCCTTGCTTTCACTAAAGAATTGATTTCAATCTTAATTAGTTTGTCCAATTTCATTTTTAGAGCCTTTTGAAATTCCACCCTATTTATAGCCTCATTCAGTATTGGCAAAGGAACTCCCTTTATTTTAAAGTCAACAATTATTCCTAGCTTTAAATTTTTGTAGTAAATATTGGATATGGTGCATTGGCTATCCTCACTTTGAAATATTTTCCATCCTAAAGGGTGTAACCTTTTTCTAAGCAGTGTTATTAAGATTATTTCCAAGCGCGGGTTGATGGATGAAGCCATTTTTAAATAGTTTTGTTTTTCTGATGAGATCAACTTTAAGGACATAACGGCTTTAGTTTTTCCAATTTTCAATGTCGTTGTGGACATGTTTGGTCTCAACGTTTGAGAAAAAAGAAAATGAAGAGCGCAAAAAGTTTATTTAAGCTTTAATGAAAAGCCGTATTAGCTACACTTTCTTCATGAACTATCATCTCTTCTCTCTTGTATTGATTTAATTCTTCTCTTATTTCTTGCTTTAGTTTCGGGGTTAGCATTTTGAATGTGACATTGTCATCAACTTTTCTATTGTAGTCATCAGCTCTGTAGGTAGGTAAAACCTCTACAACATCTTTGAATCCCAAGATTTTGGCAATAGATTCAGGAGTTGGTCTATGTTGCATTTTATTTTCTAAAGAATTCTCTAGCTGTGCGCGAATTAGTTTAGCCGAAGCTGATGCCAATGCTGGATCCGTTTTTGTGTCTATTTTAAGCAAATGATAGTCGATACCTTTCAAAATATTTCTCTCTTGAAGTTCGTTTTTATCCATTCGTTTTCTTAGGCAAGATTTTAACTGCGTTTGTCTAAATTCAAATGATTTTCTACGAATGGTTAATGGGTCTGTGCTGGTTGTGTCCTCTATCATTGATAAATGATCCTCATACGGATTAAAATATTTCTTTCCTCTAATTCTGCTTTGGAAGGTCTCCTTTGGATTCTTCCATTGAGTTTTTCCTTTTCCTTTTCTTTCTCTAGTGACAATTTGGCTTGAACAATCGAAGAAGATATTTTTTTATCGTCTACCTTTTATCTTGGATTTCTAAAACTTGCCTTTTATAATGTTTTTCTGTACAAGGTCGTCTCTCTCTGATCGAAGGGATAATCTTTTTCCGATTTCTATGATGTATATTTATATTTTAATACCCTCCATTAAATGGGATATTGTATAGGAAGAACTATCAACGTTATCATGATGATCTTGCGAAGGCATGGAATAAATATCGGAAAATCGTGACACTATTTATAGATTTGATGGCATATGTGAAACCAAATAAGAATTGATATTTGCTACTTTATAAATATAATCTTTGATAAGAGTTTTATGTAATATCAATTTATTCTGTTGGTACTTCCAATTTAGGTTCTTCGACTTGCTCAACAACCTCAGTGTCATTATTTTGATCAACTGATTCTACTGCAGGTGCAATGTTTATAGCTTCTTGTGTATTACCGGTTACTGCATTTACAAGCCTAGATTTGATGCTTCTGGTATAAAGTTACCAATCTAGTCCTTCAGTGAGACCATCACCCTTAATAGCACTTGTCTTGAATATGCACCACTGTCTATTTCTCAAAAGTGATAATCCCAAGCCTTCTGAAACTTCAGCTACGGACATTGCTCCGTTCAAATCTTGTTTATTTGCAAATACTAAAAGAACGGCATCCTTTAATTCTTCTTCCTTTGTGTTTAGAACTGATGTAAATTACTTCCAACATTGAAATCAGCTCAGCTTTTGAAACTGATAATCGGGCTTTATCTGTGCTGTCCACCACATATATAATGGCTTGAGTATTGGCGTAATAGCAACGCCAGTACGGTCGTATACTCGATTGACCGCCAAGATCCCAAACTGTTTGAAGTATAATATCTATGAGTACCCTGAAACTTTAGGTTCTTGTATTGAAGAACTTCCATATTAAATCCAATAGCTTTGTAATCATACAATGAAAAAATTACTTGGAATTGTACTTAGAACTTCTCCGAGCTAATGTTTCATTATGGTAATAAGTTTTACCTGCAGTCTGTATAGAATTGTCGTCTTTCCTGCATTGTCTAATCCAAGTATAAGTATTCTATATTCTTTTTCACCAAAGAGTCTTGAAAAAATCCTACTAAACAAAGCACCTTGATAACTAAAAGTGTCATTTAATACCCATTGTTTAGACCAGAAAAGCCACATGTGCCGACCTGAAAAATTAAAACGCTAATGATACTTTATTAGCCCAATTCATTCTTTTTAGTTTCTATACACGGCAATAAAAAATAGCACTACTTGCCGTAACAATACCGCAAGTAGTAACCTCTGAGAGTTTTGAAAACCCCACAAATGACAAAACTAAAAGCCAAATTAGTTGGCCTAAAAATAAAAATTGAATGCTAATTTATTTAAACTGAGAATTTAAATATTCAACAAAAGAATTTAAAGCCGTCTGATCATCCATGTTTGATGTTAGCAAATGATTGTACAATTTCATGAACTGATGTTGATGTCTTTTCATTTCTATAAGAGTCACTCTATTTCCATTTAATAAAACAGGAATGGATGCATTTTCAATGTCAATCTTTTGAATTAAAGGATCATCCTTTAGTCTCTCCAGTACCGTTTTCGTCGCCTTTTGAATAGTTTGATCGATGTTTTTAACATTATCCATAGCAGGTTTCTTTTCAATGAAAAAAATTGAACTTACTGATATCGTAGAGAGATTAGGTAATGGCGCTTCTTTTTCGAAAAGGCACTTCATTATTTTTTCGCAAGGAATATCTAAATCGTCTACTTGAACATTGAAGAGGGGTTTATCCCATCTATTGAATTCGTTCGGTTCTTCATATCTACTGATTAGATTTTTGAGGGTCTCGTTGTCGTAGGTGTTGTCGATCGAGTTAAATTTTGAACAATTTTCGCTAGATGTGCAAATGTGAACGACACACTGGAGAGTTCCAATAGATCTCGCAATACAATACATTTGATAGCGAATCCCTTTTATGTAATTCATAGAATCACAAATAACTAACGTTTTCTTATTAAGGTATCTTTCTACGGCTCCTACAAGAGCGCCTCGTACCTTTTTTTCGTCATTTGAATCTATTAAAATGTTGATAATAAAATTTACTGTTATATAGATCTTTATTGATGTTCAAAAATTCTTCATTCAAAAGTACAACTTTATCGAGATTTTGGCCCCAAACAAACTTACCTTTGTTCTCTAATACCCATTTTTTTAACTGTTCTGCGCGCTTTGTTTTTCCGGATTTGGGAAAGCCAGTTATTATGACAAGAGGCATTTGAGGACAGGGGTAAGAAAGTAACTTTAGTGTTTCTATCATAATGGTTTTGCCTTCAGTTATTGAAAACGCTCCAAAGAGACTAGGAAATGCAGAATCAGAGAGTTTAACAGTAAGAGTCATATTCTAGTGTCATACAGAAAAGGATTAAAAATGACCCCATAGATATAAAAAGAAACAAAAGAATGATGGGTGTTATGCTAGGCACTTTATCAAAATTTAAGCAGGATCTGAATCAGACAATAGGCGTTGATAACAAAAGAAAGGAAATCGATCTAAAGTTGAAAGAAAAACTCGCACAAGAAAAAGAACAAACAAGAATTATTATGGAGAAAGAACGAAAAGAAAGACGATCCCGTATTCTAGATGCCAGAAAATCTGAAACTCTTCAATTAGAACAAACAATTGTAATTAAAGTGAATTTAGTTAATGACAGACGGCAGATCTAGAGAAAAGATATGACAATTATTCAAACTTTCTGTCGACAAACGCTATGCCCAGTTTATTCTTCAGACCGGCAGAATTATTGCCCGATCAGATTTTCGATCAAACAGCAATTAAAGAAAAGTGCAATCAAATTAAAGAAAAAGTTAAAGAAAGTTTTAAACAACAGCTGGATACACTGGAATCACAAGTTGAACGCCTTGAAGGTGAAACGATTCAAAATGATGAACCAAAAAAACAAGAAAATGAACAATAAAAACATTCTATATTTTATTGCAATATTTCTTGAACCATTTGTGCATTTTCTTGTTTAGCGCTATGTGAATTTACAATTCTTTGAACTAGATTTCCTTCTATTTTGGTATGGAGTTCGTCCAGGGGATTAAACTTTCTTGCAAACAGGTATCCATCTTTGTACATTTTAGATATCGAGCTCAAATCATTCTTCCCAAGTGTGCACGGTGAGGCTCCGGGGCGTGGATTAGGGTATGAATTGCAGTCTGTCCACGTTTTGAACATATATGGAACAGACGATCCAGCGCTTTCGTTTCCAACCTCTCCAGTCACAGCGGTCGTATTAAACCGAGAATTCATTATACTGGTTTGAAATAACAATTCTTCAGGTGCAAATATTGATTTTTGAAAAAAGTTAATTAACCCATGAAAGTCCTCAGCCCCTTCCCCGTAAATGTAATTGACATACTCAAAAGTAAGTGAAACCCATTGAGAACCTTTATAAATAACAAAGTCTTTGTAAGAGTGTGTCATTTTAGTGCATTCAGGATTCGCACACCGTGCTGACGTTCTCTTGCAATATTCACCATAGCGCTGTCCATATTCACATGTTTTCTTTGGCCCTTCAAGGTCCCATAGAATATTCATATTTTTGTTCATCGCATAAAACGCAAATTCAATGCTTTGAATAGTTTGCAACGGGAATGAATGCCCACACAAAATTAACAACCTTTCCCATTTTTCGTCTGCTGGGCGTTCTTTGTTCCATTTGAAAGCCATATCTAGCAATAGTAATTCTGCCTCTAGTATACTAAACTCGCCCCACTTAACATTTATTCTGTCTTGGCTGATTTGTACGTTTGTTGGATAACCGAAATGCAGTTTAAATAAAGTGACAAATCCTTGATATGTTATCTGAGTCACTTTCTCGTCAAAATGTATTGCGAAATAATGATATGGAGTGTAAAGTACTTTTAAGATCTTGAATAGTCCTTCTACTGAACTGTAGTTATGTGCCATTAATAAAAATGCTAACCGCGGAGGACTATATCCCGTTTTTGTATAATGCAAGCTATATAGTTCCTGTGTGTGATGTATTGAAGTGTTCAAAACTGCTTCTAAGCCATTTGTTTGAATTTGGGAAGTTGTCTGAATAGGCTTTAGGTAGGGGATATACAGATACAGATAAAAAGTTGTTATTCCTGCAAGGCAAGATATTATTATGCCAAATAAAGAAAAAGATCGTAAAGCCTTTGATTTCATACCCAAGCCACACGAAAAGAGGCATGGACTTTTTAGCTTGTAAGAAGAGTGAATGTGTGGAATCAAAATCAAAGGTTACAAAAGATATATCGAAACTACCTCGCATTATGGCCCATTTTTTAAATATCCTTTCGTTTACTTTCTTCGCCGTAAGTAATTCTGGCTATGCAATGTTTGCCTTCATCAACAAGCTAGAGTTTTGGGAACCTTTTGAGATATTTGAAGTATATTCTAGATGGTTTACTTGCTTGGTATGCATTTTTGGCTTGATTTTGAATTTGGCGTCTTTTATTCTAAAACGAAAGAGGCTTCAATGCAATTATTTAATTTTACTAACAATATTATTAGATCTCATCATCTTACTAAATATTATTTCGGCTCAATACATTGGAATTAATAGTTTAGAGCATGATTGGTTTGCGTCTAACGGGTGGATTAAAGCAGACGGAATTATGGCTGGACTTAGTGCAATATTTTTCACAATAGACATATTTTTGCTAATAAGATTTTTGATAATTGATTTTAAGAAGAGGAAAATATGTAAAATAATACGCCAGAATAGCCCTTTAACGATGGCGTAATAGGGCAGCCTCTGTTTAGTGTAGTGTACTGTGTAAATAAATTTATTTTTTTAATCTACCGATGAAATGAATTTTTTGAAATCTTATTTCGATTGAATGTTATTGATTTGATGGCTAGACTCCCAGCCACAGTTAGATGAACGATGCTATTCAGGTATATCACAACAAATTAACAAGATATAGATTTTAAAGCGTGACCCCGACAAGGAAACAAAGGACTTCTTTCAACAAAATCTCGTTCGCGGTGAATTTCTTTTGCCTATTAATTTTGTTGATGCTGACGAATCATTTACCGAATCTTCGTTGCTAGCTTGTTTGAAAAATATCAAGGTTGTGTCAGAAGAATTGAATTTTGTGGCGACTCCTATTTACACATCAGTTGATGACAAAGGTCCAAAACAATCCGTCATTCTTTGTCGTTACAAGGCTGACAGTGTCACAGACTTGAATTTAGAGGTTAGAGTCGCAGTGGTGGGAAATGTTGATGCAGGAAAAAGCACCACTTTGGGTGTGATAACCAAAGGAATGGAGGATGACGGGTAATGGTAATTATTACATTTAAATTGGCGTGGTAAAGCTCGTGTTACACTTTTCAAACATCCGCATGAAATTGAAACAGGGAGAACTTCTTCTGTGGGCATGGAAATACTTGGCTTTGATGAGCATGGGAATGTTGTTGGTCCAGCAACAACACATAGTATAATTGGAAGGAAAAATGAAACAATTGAAAAAGTCATAGAAAAATTAGAAAATAAAACAGGGGAAATAAATCAGGCTGAGAAAATTGCTGATGAGAGTTTGATTGTGTCCCTGCGGAAAATGAGTTGGGAGTCTGTGTCAATGCAGTCGTCTAAACTTTTAACGTTCATTGATCTTGCCGGCCATGAAAAGTATTTAAAGACGACGTAATTATTTTGAAATGAATTCTTAGTGTATTCGGGATGACTGGATATTCACCAGATTTTGTTATGCTTATAGTAGGATCGAATGCAGGGGTGGTTGGAATGACAAAAGAGCATGTAGGTTTAGCTGTTGCGTTGAACGTTCCATTTTTCATAGTTGTTACAAAAGTTGATATGTGCCCAGCTAATGTTTTGGATGATACGTTGAAACAATTGGCGAAAATGGTTAAAAGCCCTGGTTGCAAGAAAACCCCGGTCTTTATAAAATCAATCCATGATTTGATTTTAGTAGTAAATAATTTAGTCACTGAAAAGTAAACACGCAGAAGTAACTCTAAATTAGATTATGTCCGATATTTCAAATTTCTAATGTGACAGGTGCTGGCTTGGATCTTTTAAAGTGCTTTCTTAATTTGCTTCCAATATATCAAGAATACCACAGTGAAGATCCTGTTGAGTATCAATTAACAGAAACCTATTCAGTGCCTGTAAGTTTATTACTCTATACTTAATAGGGTGTTGGAACAGTGATTTCAGGGAACTTGCAATCTGGAAAGATTGATGTTGGCCAAACGCTTTATTTTGGGCCTGATGAACATGGAGTATTTTTCCCTTGCATAATAAAATCTATTCACAGGAAAAGAGTTAATGTTAATTCTACCGTTGCTGGCCAGTGTGCGACGTTAGCTTTGAAAAAAATAAAGAGACATCAATTGAGAAAAGGAATGGTGGTGGTTGACAAACAAGGATTACCAAAACCATGTCCGTCTCCATCTTTGGCAGAGTACATTAGTGACCCTGGTTGTTTGAGGTACCCTAGTGTTTTTTGTGGGTACGTTGCAATAGAATTCGAGGCTGAAGTTCTTATATTGTATCATTCGACAACAATTAAGCCCAGCTATCAAACGATGATTCACTGTGGGACTGTTCGACAAACAGCAACTATAATGGAGATTGTTTCCAACAGTGACAAAGAACAGTCAAAGGTGTTAAGGACAGGCGATCGATCGTTTGTACGCTTCAGATTCGTTAAAAAGCCTGAATACATGCAACTTGGAAAAAGACTACTCTTTCGTGAAGGAAGGACAAAGGGGATTGGGAAAATTACTAGGCTCATTTCTACACAATAAATCTAAAATTTGATATGAAATTAAAACTATTTTGTGATTCGATTTATTCATTGGTTATAAAAGACATAAGTTCTTACTTTAAGTGCTTCTCCTTTCTATTTCAAGTAAATGAAGAATTTGAAGATAATCGTTTTTCATTTTTGAAAGATAATTTTGTCTTTTATAGCGTATTATTTCATGATGCGTATTTTGAAATCTTTCGATCAAGGGAGTTAGAACGTTCTGCATTTCTTCAAGTTGAAGCAGTAACGTTTGCCGAATGTTTGATTCTTGTAAAAAGCTGTATTGTTTGTAATAAAAACGTCTACATTGACATGAATGGAATAAGATACCTAATTTAAAATTACAAATTAAAATACCTTGGATTTGACCCTTCAACCTCAAATTCCTTTATGTCATTCATGAGTGCCTCTCTTTTAATGATAAGAGAAACGATTTCTTCCAAGCATTTTAAAGCATTTACAATAATGAGGTGTAAATATTTATTACCATCAAAGTCGTGATTACCAAATTTGATAGCCAATGAAATTCTTTCACAGTCTTCCAGCTCAAGAACTTGCCAAATTCTTTCCAATCTCTCTTGGATTGAAAAAGGACTAGATAAAATTAAGAAAACTTTAGGAAACCTTTTAGATTTTATTTCATCAAAGTAATCGATGATTTTTGAATTCCATTTCCCTTTCTCAAAGTGAAGCATCTCTGAAATTCTTTCTTTACGCTTCCTTTCTTCTTCCTCTCTAATCTTTTTTTCTAATTCGTAATCTTTTTGTTGCTTTTGCATTTTCAAAAGTTCTTTTGTTTCTTCTGCCATGTCAACTAGAAATCGATCAAGAATTAAAGAATCAAGAAAATCATTGCTATGCAATTGAAGATACTTGAAGTAATCCTCAATTTCTAACGTCCCAGTTTTTGGAGTCTTAATTTTTATATTTTTTAATTTATTTTTAGATTCATTTCCTTTAATTTCTTCATTGTTACGGTCCTTGTTTCTTTCTTCACCCTGGTCCTTGCGATCTTTGAGTTTCCTGATTTGATCTTCTGGAACAAATCTTTCTCCTTTAAAAAATCTCATGGAGTAATCGCTAATATTTTCTTTTAAAATTGGTGAGCAAATTTGATTTTCTTCATCTTCCTCTAACGTCAACAAGGAATCCATCGCCGATTCTGTAAAATGCTTAAATATTTCACAAAGATCTTGCGAAATCTCTTCATCGCTTTCTAATCTTTTTGATAAATGTAAAAATACCAGGCAATAAATCAGAAATAGAAAAGGAAACGTCATTTCCAGATGTGTCATTTATAAAATCAATTTTTATTAAATCGCTAGGCGATAAATCTATGGATTCTTGTTGTTGTCTATTTGATAGTCTTGAATCCATTAATCTAAGAACATTCCCTTCAACTACCGATTCTTTCCATGGTGAATCTGGAACATTTTCAATCTTCTTGTCAATTGAATCTTTAGTTTTCGGCTACTCTTCATTTAGCAACAAAATTACTCTGAGTTCTATAGATTCAAAATCTAGATTAGATAATTTCCCAGTCCTGTGGGTTAAGGGTCTCAAATATCTTTCTCTTTTAGTTTTTGGTCTTTCTTTCATTTCATCTTCTACAATTTTGTCTTCTTTAATATTAATTAGTTTTTCTGTTTTGATTTCAACTTTTTGTTCTGATTCAAATACTTTTGAAATAAAATCGCCCACTTCAAATATGGAAGAATCAAAGTCGGTGGATTGAAGTGCTACATTTTGTTTCATAAATTTACTAAAAACATGCCCATCAATCAACAACGGATTGGCATTCTTCACTTGCTGGATTTTGTTTACTGACTCATTGTTTCTACTAGTTAAAAATTTTAAATCCCTTTCAATCCAACTTTGGTCAATCATTAATATTTTATTGTCTTCCATTTTCAACTCTTTAATTTCTTCCTCTTCAACATCCTTTTGCAAGGGTGCTGTCGGTATTTGAAATTTGTATTTCTTTATTTCTTCTTCTAGAACTGCAAAATTAGCTTTGCTTTTATACAATGATAACTTTAAACTTAACTAAAAAGATCAAAAACTAAGTTTACATCCTTTAACTGTTTTGTCATTTTTTCTTTTTCTGAGGGCGGCTCTATTCTGATTCCATTCAATGCTTCTTGCCGACAAATTTTTATTATCTTTCCAACTTTTAATCTTTCAGAATGTTTATTAAAATATTTATACGATTCACAAAGTTGCATCCTAAAGTATGAACAAATTCTGTCGTCGTTCGTTTCGTTACTGAAAACAGCTGCCTTATTACAATCTCGTGACAACAAATATAATTCAATACTTTCAAAATACAATCTCGATTTTTTCAGACACAAATCAGCTTGAGTTTTTACACTATTCAAAACATTGTGAACAAATATTCTATTAATTATGGAATTAAAATCTTTTTGTATTAAATTTCCCATTTGTGGTGAAAACCTCATTGCAACTTCCGAAAGGACGATATTCGCCTCTATTTACAGAACTTTCATTTGTACCAACTTATTTCTTAATTCTGAACTTGCCCACTGTTCATTATCAATTCCTTTGAGTACATTTCTTAGTGAATCAGCAAATGTCATTGTAATCATGTTTTCGCTTTTGTCATCTTCAACGTCCATGAATTCTTTCTAATACATACTTCAACATTACCTATTCCCCTTTCTTCTTTTTGTTTCTGTTTCAAGTATTTTTGATATATCTATCACCTTTCACCCATTTATTTACATTCTTTGAAAATTCATCATTAACATGATCAAAAGTAGTATCAAGGTTCAACGAAGATTCATGCAATCCCTCATTATATTTGTGATTTCTATTAGGCATTACTGAAAACCTTCGATTGCTATCTACTACTACGGAAATTTTACGAGAGTCTTTCATATTGGTCATAATATAAACAAAATTATCATTTCACAATAGCTTTTTAAATAATTAAGCAACTATTCCAAAAACGTTGTCCGTTTTTCAGAAATTCCATCATGTTGTCCAATACTTTTCTTTCATCAAAGTTAATCTTAAAGAATAGGATGGCATTTTCAATCTTTAAAAAAAGAGAAAATATATATACTTTTCCAAACGCACTTACTACTGCACGGTTAATTTTATCTCCTTACATTGCATACAATATCTTGAATCAAAACTACCCTCTGGCCCTGACAGGATTTGTTTTTGCTGGGCTAAGCGACGCAGTATGGTTAATAAAGTCTTCTTATTTTATGCAGATGGATATATAGCTCGCAAGTTTAGACAGAAAACAGTACTGGGAACATTTTTGGATCCTCTTGCCGACAAAGTACTTATGAGCTGCTGTACTTTATCATTGTGGAAAATTTGTTTGCTCCCAAGTACTACAATTCATCTAAGATTTATTATAGCATNTCTAAGATTTATGATAGCATGGTTAACAGCGTTAATTATTGGTCGAGATATTTGCCTATTAGGTGCTACTTTGTATTTAAGGTACAAAATGTTAACTCCACCGGTAATCTAAATAGTCTGACCTTTAGAGAAAACAATCAGAAAATTTTTTGACTTGAAGACTCCTTCAATTGAAATCAGGCCATTGACGATTAGTAAAGTATGCCTTAGTTTTACTCGCAATTAGTTGAATACTGCTCTTCAAATTACTCTTATTGGAGGTACTTTATTCTTTAAAGTATACGATTTATCCCATACAGCATTGTTATATGTTTTACAATATGTGATTGGTGCATCGACATTGGCCAGTGGTCTATCATATATTCTCTTATACAAAAACTCAATAGTAAAACTATTTTAATAAAGAAGCATGTTTTTATTATTATTTATGCGATTTTAACATGCTTTTGTATTTGAAATTACGAATAACTAATGCAACGCAGCTGACAAACACAAGGGCTGCCAATGTGAATCCGACTACGTATAGGGTGCTTTTATTTTCAATAGTTTCATTATTTATGTCNTCATTATTTATGTCTTTTCTTTGTGGAATTTCATTTGATTCATTATTTAAACGAACTTTGTCATTAACATTTGCGCGAGGGCAGCAATTTTCTTTGGGTATATGAGTATCTTTACTTTCCTCTCTTTGGACACTAGCATTCATAGGTGGTACACTTCCATTATTCATACCATCAAGTTGGGCTTCGACTTTTTGTATGTTCTTCTCGTCTAATTCATCTTTCTGGAGTANCTTGTCGTCTAATCCATCTTTCTGGAGTACTCTATCTTTTAGAGAATCAATATCTGGCGTAGATAATGAATGGGGCAAAACCTTTTCGTGACTGCTTTCTTCGTGTGTACCGATGTCATTTGGATTGATAGATTCTGAAACCCCTTTCCTTGAAAGAAAGGATTGGATTTTGCTTAACACATTTTGAGCTTTACTACTTTTGAACGCTGGGAATATAATTCGCTTTGGATATTCCCAAATCGGCATTTCGATACCTACATACCAATGTATGATACAGCTTACTTGTATTTTCATTTGCTTGAGCCATTGAATCATGCTTTATAGGACTTGAGGCAACGCAAATACAGAGAATAGTAAAATAAAATAGTACAGAAAATTTTGGACCCATATTTTATGGTGGCTTGGTGGCTGAAAGTACCTTTTTCATTCGAAAAACGTGACTTTGATGGATTTGTGGCTTATGAAATAATGTAATATAAAATCTGCAAATAATTTGATTTATTTTGTAGCATTGAATTTAATAGTGGGCAAGGAATAGTTATTTTTAATATTAAACAGTCTAGCGAAAATGGCGCCATACCCTAAAATATCCCTTGCAATAGGACTTTTGTTTGTTATGCGAAGTAATTGGTTATATTCGACCCTCTTTTTATCATCGTTCAAAACATTGTATGCTTCAACTATTTTCTTGAAATACTCATCATTGTTTTCTCGGCTTTTCTAATTAGTGCAAAAAAGTATATTTACATCTGGATGATAACGTAGTGCAAGTTTCTTAAAAGCTGATGATATTTGATGCTGCTTTGCCAATGGAGAAACACCTAGAATTTCATAATAATTCAAAAACTCAAAACGATTCGATTTTGAAATGGAGTCTTCAATTTTTTTGCTGCTAATGCTATTTTGATTTGAACTCATGACTAATTGATGGGGATCAGAATATTTCAAAGACGATAGTGGCCGTGGAATCTTGTTGACTCTTTGAAAATATGAGCTTATTTTCTCATAAAGACTTTTTTTCTTCCTTTCTTTGTTTTTATGGACAATTTCATCTACATTGCGTGAAGTCAAGGGCTCATCTACTAAATCTGGCAAATCTACATCTCTATGATCTTTCTTGCCTAACATAGCCTTTATAAAGGATTCATTAACTTTAAGGACTATTCCGACTAAAACAGCGATAACAAATCTAATAGGATTCAGATACGAATAACCTCTATTCATTTTCATCTGAGAAATCGGATCAAGACTATCTTTGGTTGCTGGTTGAAGAGCGATTGGATTAAGACTATCTTTGGTAGGTGCTGGTTGAAGAGCGATCGGATTAAGACTATCTTTGGTACGTACTGATTCCAGAGCAATTGGATTAAGACTATCTTTGGTAGGAGTTGTTGTTTTAGTAGATTTGTCATTTAAAGCATCTGCAATTTGGCATTCAAGTTTCTTATAATAATTTTTGAACACATTTGCATTGGAAGTGAATTCCCTTCTTTGGCCGTTTCTTACTGTGTTTGTGCCAACGAAAATAGGTTTCGGTGGATTATCCAATTTGTTTTGGCTGACATTTTCAACGTTTTTGGTGCTAAGGTTAGTTATGCGATTTACTGTAGGTTTTGGAGATGATACAGAAATAAATGGAGTGACATGATCTTCTTCCACGATTAATTTGGATACATGAGCGTGACTTGACTCTGCTATTTCTTCATTGACTTTATCAAGATAAGAATATGAAACATCGGGTTTTGACAAAGAGATTCCATTCAATTCCACAAAAGGTGATATTTGCGGTTTTGAGGGCTCAAAGACATTACCTTCAAGTAATGCATGATCCCCAGAAAGCATTATTTTCATTGGCAAAATGTTTTCTGCAAGAACATTTTTATCTAGCGTTTTATCATTTTCGGTTATATTAGCCTTACTTCCGAACCAATAACTTCCTAAAAAAACTCCTCCAAATATTCCCGCAGCTAAAAAACCGTATAGTGTCGTGTCAAAAATTTTGGTCCAAATTTTTCTGTGTTTGTCCAGGTCAACTCTTATTTTCATTGGGTGGCTGGATAATGTTCAGGACAGGAAATAAGCATGACATGATTGAAATGGTAATTTTGTTCATGTCAGTAACAGCATTCAATCATTTGGCATTGTCACATTGCTTAATCGAGTAACCAAGTTATTTGAAAAATCGAAATTTCTTAAATTGCGAAATGAAAAACTAAACTTACATTAACAGATAGAGATAAAANTCTCCCAGTTAAAAATGAAAAATTCTAAAGATTCTATTACTGAACTGTATTATGAAGAAGGTGAAATAAGAAGTGACATAAATGAAAAGCTGGAAATATCCAATANTGCAAGGTCGTCCGCGACACCAGGAGACACCATATTAAAGATCGTATACATCATTATCACTTTAAACAGTTGACCGGTGTGGTTGTCGAATGGTGTCTGCCTGTGGCTGAGTAACCCTATTCTTGCATTGTACGGTAACAAAAACTATATCATTGATAACAGTAATATTCGAAGTTCTTATAATTTTTAATATTTAGGCATTTTGAAATGAAAACCTGCCCGTTAAGTTAACGAGCACTGCGATCCTCGTTTTTAATCTTAAGTCTTAACACGTTATCAACAATGGCAAACACACCAAATGAAAAACATATATTGCAGTGAAGATCATTTAGCAACATCAGGCAAGTCCGAATACAACATTTAGGCCCCCAGAATCGGTATACTTCTTCATTCCACCGCGAAAACCAATCAACAAAAGAAATAAAAGAAATCAAAAAACCAAATAAGTTGGAAACATCAATACTTACTGAAACAATCCAAGAGTCTAAGACATATTTCAAGTTGATGAATCTTTTCTCAGATGCAATCAAATTCTGCCCGTTTGCGCCAACGTAATGAACGTCCGTCTTGCTGCGGAGATTGTACTGATATTTGTCTAGGATGGCGCCTACAATAATTTTGGTTTCCGAAGAAGACTGCAAGGTACGTGTCGATAGTGTGAACAAGCCACGTTGAAGAGGTGATTAATGAGACTGACAAACTTTTGGTCGCGCGCGGCGTGTTTGTGCCGTCTTCACATTATTGAATCCACTGCTCTGGAGCGGTGGTGACATCCATTTCGCCAGTGCGTCTTCAAAATCATATGACGAAATGGTCGAAGTGGCTAACCCATCAAAATAACAAAGGGGATCGCTCTTACGATTCCTCATTACATAGACGAGACAGCATGAATTATCGCGACAATATCTTATTTAACCTGCTGCAAATTTCGTCGCCAAGTGGGATCGGCATCCCTTATGCATTCAGGTTTGCGCGCAAACGGGTGTACGTATGGACGAGTTGCCATGTATGCACATATTATCTTCTCAATTTAGATTTGTTGTGTGTTTAACAATAAATCTGTGATGTCAACAATGAACTCCAGAATTTGAATTTATGCAATTACAAAAGCATCAACTCACATTTCATGCATGGGGCAAGTGACATCGATTCCGACATCCTACCGGTCGCACTTATCATGATTCCAAAAAGGGTTGACATGCGTTGACAGGGATTTTGGGAAAGCGGTCCATCTCGAAAGACGCGATTGTTGCCGTTGAGGCGTACTTATGACAATNATTTCCGTGACTTTAGTGATAGGGTTTAGGGTTTAGGGTATGTTAGGGTAGAGGTTAAAGGGTTAGGGTTTAGGGTATGTTAGGTTAAAGGGTTTAGGGTATGTTAGGGTAAAGGGTTTAGGGTATGTTAGGGTAAAGGGTTAGGGTTTAGGGTAATAGGGTTAGGGTAATAGGGTTAGGGTAGGGTAGGGTAATGGGTTAGGGTAATGGGTTAGTTTAAGTACTATCTTATTCAGTAGTGTCACAATATTAATTCGGAAATATTCGAAATTCGAAAATTTTCGGAAATATTTTTACATTATCACTAANATGTTAGGGTAAAGGGTTAGGGTTTAGGGTAATAGGGTTAGGGTAGGGTAATGGGTTAGGGTGATGGGTTAGTTTAAATTCTATCTTATTCAGTAGTGTCACAATATTAATNTAAAAAATGACTTTCACCATTTCCGTGACTTTAGTGATAGGGTTTAGGGTATGTTAGGGTTTAGGGTATGTTAGGGTAAAGGGTAAAGGGTTAGGGTANTCTTGAAGTTTTGAAGAAAAATTTACTTATTAAATAAATTTTTTTAACTTTTTTTTAAAAAAAAGTACCTTTTATTTCATCATTTAATACAGTAAAATGTTATTATGATGTGCTAGACGGTGAGAAAAAACGGGGTTTTGGACCGAATGGCACAGGAGAAAATATGGTGTCGATACCCTCTAAGGTTTTCGAACCTTTAATGAATGTATGGTTATCACTAATGCTATGAGAATCGCGTTTGGGGATGTCATTATCTAGTATGGTCGATTTTTCTCCATGATTTATCACATCGTTGCGAAGCTCATTTCTGATAAGTTTTAATCTATCAATTTCTTGTTGAATTTCAATTCTTTCACTTTTAGCATCTTGAATAAATCCTTGAATCTCCAAAAGCCTTTGTTTTCTCTGATGAATTAGAGTTTTTAGTTGCTGCGCCTTTCGAATCCGCTCCTGACCTTCAATTCCAACAGAATCGTTTTCTTTCAATCTCGAAAAATCTGATTTATCTTTTAACGTATTTGGGTTATTGTGTGTTTGGCTAATTGCATCCACGAATTTTGGTGAATTTGAAATTTCCAGGCGAAGCTTTCGTAGCTCTTTGATTGTAGGAGATGAAAAGGAATCGACTGATACATTTTCATTCATTTTCTTTGTCTTTGAGTCTTCAAGTTTGTTCAATTAGATCTTTTGTGGCAATCGATTGCTGCATCTTGCAAATTAGCTCCTTTAATTCATTATTTTTTTTATTTATTACATTAATAAAAGTGGGAAGAAATGAAAAAGAAAATTTGAAATTTTAGGTTTAAAGTCTGAAAATATCTTGGTTGTCTTGTGGCAAACTAAGATGCTTTAGGACATCTAGGTGCATGGCTCGAGCCCCATCCATGTTTCCGAATTTTCTGGATGTGGATCCCTCATCCTTAATAATACGATTATTGATTTAATTGTATACATTTAAAAAAAAATCTTGTCCTATATATTTANGAAATTTCCAGGCGAAGCTTTCGTAGCTCTTTGATTGTAGGAGATGAAAATGAATCCACTGATTCATGTTCATTCATTTTCTTTGTCTTTGAGTCTTCAAGTTGTTCAATTAGATCATTTGTGGCAATCGATTGCTGCATCTTGAAAATTTGCTCCTTTAATTCATTATTTTCTTTATTTATGACATTAATAAAAGTGGGAAGAAATGAAAAATCGCGTTTGTCAATTGGCAAGGCTTTGAGAACCAAATCAATTTTTGATTCCAATGCCAGCTTTGTCCCAACGAGATCAAGTTGCTTTGCTTCAGAAATTTTTAACTTATCATTTAATGCAGAATTTATTTTTTCTAATTCACTTATTTTTGATTTTAAAGAAGTGATCTCTTTTGAAACGCTAGATTCGTTATTTTGGTTCAACAACGATTGATCGAACAATTTATGTGAAATTTCCATCTTCAAATTTTTAATTTCATTATCCTTTTCTTCAAGAACCGAATTGAGTTTATTTAAAGTCGCCTGAAGATTTTCGCGATTATATTGTGAACTATGATTGTCAGGCCTTGTAAGCTGAATGGCTAGCTTTTCGCTTCTTGAATGTTCTTGAGACGACTTTTGCTTTTCGAATGATAAAGTTTCGTCAAGTTCTTTTATTCTCAATTGAAACACTTTTAACGCCTCTCTCAGATCCTTATTTTCAACCTCTAATTTGATTTGGTGGTTTTTCAAATCAATTAATTGCTTTTCCATGTTAAAATTCTCGCATTTTGCATTCTTAAAGTTTTCAAGTAGAATTTCTTTTTCAGCTAAATTTCAGCGCGTGAAAATTCAAATACCTCGCCCAAATCTTTCATATGATATTTCTCTATCGTGCTGTTGAATTTCTTGATCATTCAAGTATAAAAGACTTCTACATTGATACAGTATGAAATATCTCCAATATTTTATTCCTTGAAGAGGATTATCGTGAATATCAAGCTCCATCAAGTTCCAAAGTCCTTTCAAGTGCTCAAAATCCGATAGCTAATTTTTTAATTGCAAAATTAAGTACCAATTCTATTTTATTGTGCGCCAATTTCAAGGTCTGTAACTTTTCAAGCTGCTTAATGGCACTTGGTATTCTTTCTATCAAATTTCCTGACAAGTCAATGCAAGTTAAATTTTTCAATGGGAAAATATTATCGATACTCCGAAGAAGATTATTTCTAAGGCATAGCTTTGTTAGCTTTGTGCAGCAAGCAATATTCTCTATTTTCTCTATAATATTATCACTAAAATCAATTTCATTTAGTTCGGGTAGAACTTCTAGATTTTGTATATACTATTTAGAACAAGAAAAGCTTTTTACCTTTATCTTTGGATCTGTTGGCTGTTTTGGTCGTAAAACTAGAGTACTAATTTTATTTCTTCCGTTATTCAAGCAATTTTTTTGCAAAAATTCGCGTGTAATATATTTAACACGGGTATCTATTTTCATTAGGGAATGAGAAATTTCGAAAATTTCATGATTACTACCTATTAAAAAACCATTGTTAATATCAATTTATTTTGTTTTATTTATTAGGATTATCTTTAGGACATGATTGCATTAAATTGCCCAACGGCAGTTCTTGCTCTATCGCGCACTTCGCTGTCCGGATCTTCCAATAGCAATTTGAGCTAATTTGAATAATGAAATTTTATTACCTTTTCTTCAAAACCCATTGCACGCAATTTCGCGATATGTTCAGGGGCGCCGATATCTTCGGTCCAAGTTAAGTTTATTGTGCACCAAACTGTAGCCACGCGCACTTCAGGAATAGGATGTGACTAGAAACGTATTTTATTATACCATACCATGCATTCAAGAAGATTTCTAAGAATTGAATCTCTAGCCATAACTGACGATTTATGCTTTTGATTCCCTGTTGCTATATTGACGCAGACAAAGATTGCCTTGTGTAAACCAATTGGGAAATTTACTTGAGAAACCAGATCGTTATAATTGGATGAGAGCTTATGTTCAATTATCTTAAACAACTTAGCTTCGCCCAAATTATTCAAAACCAAATCAATATCTTGTTCCTTCCCACAAACCAGATTTCTTAGTAGATTGACAGATTGAATTTGAATCCCCAAGTCTTCGTCATTTAAGAGTCTTTAACCTCTCTTGTATTTTATATTCTTACTTTTCCAAACGACTAAACGTCAAAATTGAAATTACTTTCTGCTTTGTAGTTGAATCCGCTTGATACAGTAAATTCTTTAATGCCCAGACCACATTAAGTTTCATAGTGCTGTTAGTCACGCGACTTAACAAATCAACTAAAATTTCAACACCATTATTTTCAATCACAATCTATTGCCATAAAAATAGATTTATACTTTTTTCATTGGCGAAAAGTCAAGCACGACGTTACAAATCGTGGCAGATGCAGTTAATTGGACATCCAAGCTGGGATCATTAAGCAACTTTAATAATGGAATGGCGATCCCAGAATCAATTAAATTTGTTCTTAAATTTTTAACAGATCTTGATAAACTTTTGGCGCATTGGCAGGCAGCTGCACGAATACTTGGGTCCTCATCTTCCAAGGACTTGACGATTTGTGGAAGCAATTTGCAGTCAATGACCTATCATTCGTTTGGTTTCTAGTTTTTACTTGTTTCCTACACTCTTCCCTTAAAGCTGATATAGCGGCTATTGCCAACAAACATGTCTCTATTATCAGAAATTAATCGTTACTTCTTTTAATTGATTTGGAGTTGTCTCTGTGGCTTTTGTGATTATAGATGCCAGTTTTGATACTGCATCCGATTCACATGCAGCTTTTTGAAGCTCTTCATTGTCGCTAACCAAATACGCTAGAATTAAAGGCGCTTTTGTTTTGATCTCGATTTTTTCATTCAATAATTTAACTAATGCGGGCAAAACAGTCATAGCCACCGTCTTATCGTGATTTTCAATGACAGAAACTTTATTGAGATTCGTCAAGCTATATGAAATTATTTTTGGTAAATTTACCAAGTGCAGGAGAGTAGCCGAGTAGATGGCCTCGGGTCTTTAACCATTTGTAATATCAAATCAATGGGACAGGCTTGATTGTCGACTAAGACGCTCAAAATATTCATCATTACGTTTATAATTAGCTATGGCACGACCGAGATCTCTATTATCTCGAATAAGTGATCCTAATGCATCCAATGCTGATTCTCTAGTTCTTGGCAAAGGATTCTGAAGCATCTTGAATAACTTTGGAACAGCTCCTGCAGCAGCAATCATTGTTTGATGTCCAACTAAATCACAGCAATTTGCCAAAATTAGCGCAGAGTTTTCAGCAACGCCTTGATTCCCAGAATATTCCAATAGCTTGACAAGCAGTTTAATCCTAGTGTCCTATTTCAAATGTAAAACATTTCCTACACTAAAAATTAAGTCTCTTGGAGCAGAATGATATCGTAAAACTGCCTCTAGTGCTCTGGTTGTAACTTCACATAGTTTTGAATTGTCGAATGACTTTTCAAGTAGTTCCAATAAATATTCACAGACCCCATTCTCTACCAGTTCTTGCAATGTTTTATAGCTTCCTAAAATTTCATTAACGCTTTTATCTTACCGTAAGCAAGGCTGCCCAGAACGATAACAATTTCTATCAATGTGGCAACATCAAGATTTGTTTCCTTTGCGCAATTCATTAACCTTGATCATTTTAAATATTATCTTCTTACTGAGGAATAATACCCATTGATATAAACATTTCTTTTTTTGTTCTATTGCCAATTATCATGTTTTTGATTGTTCGGACTTGATTATGCAATAATGGGCCACTCTTCAATGAAGCGATTAATGGACCATATTTTCTGAACAGAAAATCCTGGGAGGACTCTGAAGTTATTGTTGACGTTTGTTCTACCATTGCTACCAACCAACAAGGAAATTTCTGGCATCTTAAGTGAAGAATAATAAAAATAATCTGAATTATATTCAATTCCCGTTTATTGATTTAAGTATTCAGAATTCTTCACTTTGCAATGTGTGAAAAACTCAGCCTCAAGATTTACAAGAACTCAATAAGCGATGACAAGGAAAACTATTTTAGTGACTGGGGCAGCTGGATTTATGTAAATTATAGACCCACTGATTTATGCAGTGGATTCCATTTAACCAGACATTTGGCCAACACTTACTCTGATCACAGTGTCGTTGCTCTCGATAAAGTTTCAAAGGTTTCCTCGAATGAGGCAATTAAAGCGTTAAAGATGATTAAAAATGTTTCATTTATAAAAGTATAGATGATAATTAATTTCATATTTCAGATTGACCTGTGCCAAAGTGAAAGAGTTTCAGATATATTCTCCAGCCATAACATCAACATAATCTTTCATGTCGCCGCTTACACTAATGTTGATATCCTTTTTGTAAAGTGTGCAAATTAATTAATCAATGCTCCTTCATTCTAAATGATTCATATCTGTTTCCTCAAATATACACAATGAACAATGTGATTGCCACCCAGAATCTTTTAGAGGAATGCAAGAAACAATCAAATTTAGAAAAAATTATCTTTCTTAGCACTGATGAAGTTTATGGTGAAAGTTCATTATCATTACCTATCGGGCATAAAGAAGATGCAACATTAAATCCGACAAATCCATACGCGGCATCTAAAGCAGCTGCTGAAGTAATACTTGTGCATGGTTTTAAAAGTGCCTGATGAATGCATATAGGATTTCATATAAGCTACCAATCATAATTACGCGAAGTAACAATGTCTATGGGCCAGGTCAGTACCCTGAAAAAATCATTCCCAAATTTATAAAGAACATATTGAATGGCGATAAATGGTATATAATTCTTCGTTTTCTTACAGTTATCTTCACGGTAATGGTAATAATAAGAGAAGCTATATTTTCGTTAATGATTTGATTGACGCGTTGCAATTGATTATGGAAAAGGGGGATTCATTCATTTATAATATAGGAACTAATTTTGAAATTTCGAATAAAGAACTGGCACTCGCATTGTTGTCGCATTTTCACCTTTCAGATGATCATTTAGAATATACATGTGATAGAGTTTATAATGACTGCAGGTATTTGAATGTTAAATATTTTAAAGATACTTGTTAGATTACCAGAAGATAACTATTCTTGGTTGGAAATTCAAAATCACATTTGAGCAGGGATTAACAGAGACCATTGAATGGTATAAACATAATTTAAATAAATGGTGGCGATAGATTTACTGAAAAATTTATTTGTCACGTTTCTTTAATAGCCTATTAGCTCTTTCTAAATTAGCCCTTGCCTCATTTATTGCTCTTTTCGAGGCTTTAGCTTGTGGTTGTTTCGAATCAATATTAACCTTAGGGGGGTCAGGCCGCTCGGAAACTTGAAGTGCAGGTTCGACAGACTTTGTAAAACTGTTGGCGCCAAATCCAATTGATGAGGAAAAGTTAGAAATGTTCATGGAATCGTTATTTTGTAGAACTTTCAAATCAATCAAGGAATCGCTATCTGCAATATCTTGTGTAGTGTCATTTAATTCTTCATTTTCAACTACTACGTCTGTATCAATCGTTAACAAACTTTCAGTGTGAATTTTATGGATCGTTGAATCATGAGGTTCTAAATCACTTGTTGCTGATTTGCTTTCCCCCGAACGAATTTTATTTAACATTTCCATCAAATCCTGCTCATTGTCTTCAATTGATTCTTTTTCATTTTGGTCATTTGCCTTTCCACTCGAAGAAGGACTCGTTATGATGTCAGCATTTTTATCCATTTTTTCGACCAGAGTTTCTTTTATATCCAATTTCTCGGCCTGTGTTTCAATTTTGTCAGATTCTTCTTTTTCTTCAAATGAAATGCTTTTCGTTTCCTGCACCATCTCAACTGAATTCAAAAGCTTCTCGCGTCTCTTTTGATGGTTTTCATAAAAATTCTTTAGAATGGACTGGTATGCTGTTTACTTTATTAATTTACTTTAATCGATTCATTAAATGGATACACTTTGGTATCTGCACTATCTTCTTTATTACCTCTTTCTTCCTTTGAGATAAAGTTACTGTTTTTACATGAATTTGATAACTCTTGATTTTTGAATTAGTAAAAGAATACCGCTGATCTTAAATTCCAATGTCTCCTTTTCTTTTTTGCATGCTCGTAACTTTTGTTTTAGTTCCTCGTTCACTTGGTTAACATTTTTGAGTTCTTTAATCAAATTAACAATTTGGGTTTGATAATCCTCAACGGTTTTTCGGTGGGAGAATTCAATTTTGTCTAATTGCCTCTTTAAATATTCAGAGTCATTTTTGGGCTCCCTGATGATCTTAGCTTTGAAGATATACCTCACAACTTTCTCCGTAAACCTTACGGCACTTTGAATGCCTTTACGTATCGAAAATTTCTCGGGATCTATTTCTGTTCTTTCAAAACGTCTAACTTTAATTACTTTTCTGATTCTTCATTCCCAGAAGACTGCTTGTACAATGATGAATTGATACTTAGGCTCGTATTCATTTTTGAAATATGCACCTGAGAACCACTTGAATCATGTGATATCCTTCTTGGTCTATCTCTGGGAAGTGGTCCATTATAATTTGGGGAGGTGTAAGACATATGTCTTATTATATTTGTTTACCTGGAAGGTTTCAAAAACAAAATAGATTCTCAAACTTTAAATTTGCAAATTTTGCTTAATGAGTTCATTTGAATCGAACATTATCCTGTAACTTTAATTTATATATATTATAGATATCGTTCATCAGATAAACAAACCGTTTTGTACGATGCTAGAAATAACGCGATAAATGACACTGAATCTCTTGATGAAGAAGTAAGTCTAAACAAGCGAAATTATAAAAGGAACCATCTCCTTTATTTTGTCCCACTTGTAGAAGACCTTTTCACTTTAGCAAAGTAGTTTTTCACATATCATTCTAGTTTAAGGCAAATTACAAATATGCTCAAAACGAATATTTTAGAATTTTACACGAAAATACGCAAGAATCTTATTCAGAACACTTACCTGATTCCGCTTTTAATCAGAATTACTATAAGAATTTTTTCAAAGAAATAAGTAAATTGGGTAGAGGACTGCGCGGTTCAGTGTTTCTGTGTAAACATGTCTTAAACGAAACATTTCTTGGTGATTATGCGGTTAAAAAGGTCCCTGTCGGTATATTTGAGTAATGTGATTGGATTAGGTGACAATAATACATGGCTTGTAAGAATGTTGAAAGAAGTCAAGATTCTTGAAAAGTTTCATCATCCAAATATAATTAGCTATAAGCATGCCTGGTTGGAAATGGAACAACCTACTGTCTTTGGACCGAAAATTCCCTGCCTATTTATACTCATGGAATTAGCTACTGGCGGAAATTTGGAGGACTTTGTTTTGAAAAATAATTTGACCCACAATGAAATGATAGATATTATGATTGACATAACTCGTGGAGTTGATCATTTGCACCGACACGGTATAATACACCGTGATTTGAAGCCCCAGAATCTACTTTTACAATATAACGACAAGCATTACAACATTTTGATCAGTGATTTTGGTGAATGTGAATCACTCGACGAAATAAAGAGCAAGAAACGAACCGGAGCAACAGGAACCCTTGAATTTATGGCGCCAGAATTATTGGAGCGTAAATTTTGTAATATTAATATTAATAGACATTCAAGGTGAGTATACGGATATTTACGATGTTAAAAGCGATGTTTGGTCATTGGGAATGGTTTTTCTCTATATTTATCAGCGATCATTGCCGTTTCAGAACTTGGACGACATTGAACAACTAAGAAATGATATTCTTTCTTTAAACTCTGAAATAATTGAAAAATTTATCACTCGCTCAAATTCGCGTATTCGCACATTGATAAAGACCTTGTTAAATAAGCAACCTGCGGAGAGGCCAAGCGCTAGCATTGTCTTGGATTTACTTTTAAAAATTAAAAGTTATCCTGAAATTGAAAAAGAAACGCGTCCTGCCCTGTTGCCATACACAATCGATACTCAAATACCTCGACGAACAAAAACGGATTTATTGAAAAGGTTAACGAAGCATTTATTACGTAATGTCAATTTCATTTCAACATTTATTGGATTTATAGCAGTAATTCATTTTATCGTAAGAAATAAGATCTTTGAAGCAACTATGAATTGTTATCCTGTCGCTGTTGAGCCAATGTTTTTAGGGACAATTATGACTTTGCATCTTTCAAGTCAACATCTACTGAAAGGAAACAACCGCTTAATATTTTCAATCATACTTCTGCTTGGATGCAATTTAGCAATGTTAACAACAAGCACTTGCAAAGTCAATAAATAACTTCTTCGTTAGTACAGAGGTGAGTATCTCCGCCTGTCACGC
>KE561144.1:2047-32909 GCA_000442015.1 Rozella allomycis CSF55 | reverse complement strand
ATTTCGACGTTCAATTTTGGTCTCAACAAATATCCTTCGCCTTAGTCGGGATACTTATATTCACATCTGTTAGGGGGTTACTGTTGCAATTAATTAAGGTAACATTGAATTACTAAAACCAGTAGTTTTTCCGATCATACTCAAACCAAGAGCGCTCAGGAATAATGGTTCTATTTTCAGCACAAATAATGGGAATGTATTTTCTTTCTTCGGTTATCATGCTTCGCATGAATTTGCCTGCAGAATACAGGACGATTATAGTTGACGTTCTCTCGGACATAAAGTTTGACTTTTACCACAGATGGTTTGACGTTATATTTCTGATATCTGCTTTGACGTCTGTAATTATAATATATGTGAATCAGAGCAAGTCAACAATAATCAAATAAAGCTAATTTGATAGAATTGCATTTATTTCTTATCAATTAAGTATTAATGACGTCAATTGCTTATCATTTCTGAATTTTACTGATGGTGACAATAAAAGGGCTTAGCTAATCAAAGACCCTTGTCATATTACCTCTGATGAAGTGCATCGTTTTCCTTGCATTGGCCGTTTTGGCATTAGCTCGCCATGACATTATATTTCACCCTGGTTCTCAAATCATTCCGGGCAGGTACATTGTCTCTTTAAAGCATGATGATGTGTCCACCGCTGCTGTTGAAGAACATCACAAATGGATTCAAAGCGTTCTTGAAGATCATCCTGAATCAACTATTACCCATGTTTATAATACAGACAAACTAAAGGGATATGCTGGAACATTTAACGACCAAGTGCTGGAAAAGTTGCGTCATAATGATGCGATTGAATATATTGAACATGACCAAGTAATAAAGTCAAATAATACTGTAATAGGTTGTAACGGTTGGAATGTATATTCCTAAACATATGAAATCAAGCAACCGTGAAAGATTGGCAGTCAGATATTTGGAAGAAGAAATTGTACAAGAAAAGGACTCATTCTTTCCCCGTCAACGTCCAAGTGTACAAGAAAATGCACCGTAATTAGTTAAAATGTTTATCAAGTTAGATGGGGTATTTCCAGAGTTTCTTCTCGCCCAATTCCAGAAGCATATGGAAACTACTCATACCCAGTCTCTGCTGGCAATGGGATTGATGTCTATGTCATTGATACAGGAATTTATGTTGAACACAGTCAATTTGAAGGTCGTGCAAAATGGGGAACATCTTTCATTAGCTGGGAAGGAGACTTTGATGGTAATGGTCATGGAACTCATTGTGCGGGCACTATTGGAGGAAAAGACTTTGGTGTAGCAAAAAATGTGAACTTGATTGCAGTTAAAGTTTTAAGCTCAGGCGGCTCTGGATCAATGTCAGGAGTTGTTGGAGGAATTGAATGGGTTGTTAAAGAACACTTGAAAAATCCCAAGGCAAAATCAGTGGCTTCCATGTCATTGGGTGGAGGAAGATCACCTTCACTAGACCGTGCTGTTGATGTAGCTGTTAAGAAAGGAGTCCATTTCGCTGTAGCTGCTGGAAATGAAAATCAAGACGCATGTAATACAAGCCCTGCCGCAAGTCAATATGCTATCACTGTTGGTGCTACTGATCNGGTGAATGTGTAAATATTCATGCACCTGGAGTCGACATTGCATCTGCATGGATTGGTGATACTGACGCTGTGAATGTCATCTCGGGTACTTCCATGGCTACTCCCCATGTTGCTGGTGTAATTGCCCTTTACTTGGCCATTCAAGATCTTAATCCAACCCAATTGAAAAAGGAATTGGTTTCAGATTCTACCAAAGATGTCATTAAAGGTTTGCCAAAGCGCACAATCAATGCCCTTCTAAATACCAATGAACTCTTTGAATAAAAATTTATTCTTTTAAAATATCAATTCTTTGATAACTTCGGGTTTGTTGTATTCCTCATATGATTTCAATATTGGATGCTAAAGACGGTTGAATTAAACCTTTACGTTTAATAAATCATCTGCTCTAGGTCGCTTATCACAATCCATGGTAAGCATTTGCATTAATAGATCCTTCATGCCAGTTGAAATCATTGTAGACACCGAGTCTATTAAAGTTTCTGCATCATTGAATACACTGGCATCAAATTTATCACTCAAGAGTCTCCATCTTTCAAAGGGGTTTTGACGAGTTAGAATATTTAATAACGTCACAACCAAGTGACCAAATATCGGACTATTCTTACCACACCACACCAAAGTATTACCTTCGATAATGACTCTCTGCAATATAAATCTCTGTTAAAGCATTCTGGAGATAGAAATCCTTGGGTTCCAGAAGGATTAATGCATCTGGTATTTAACATGCTTTCAGAAAGACCAAAGTCGACTGCATTAATATTTAGCTCTATTCTTACTTAGAAACATGTTTCCATCAAAGTCTACCATGATATTTTCAGGCTTAATATCCCTATGAGCAATCGATTCCTTTTCTAAATAAGAGAGTGCGTTCAAAATATTTATCGATACCAAGGCAGCTAGCTTCTCCGTGTCTTTCAGTATTCGATGCTTTGAAAATAGAGCATCAAATAAGTCAGTGCCTTTAATATACGGTATATAAAGCTCATTTAGTCAATATATGTGACTTACCGACACGAATTCTCCGTGATAACCACACTCCTTACTTTGAAGTATGTATTTATGTTGAACGTTTAATGATAAATAAATTTCATGAGCGAATTGTGCACCTCGATCTCGAATTTGCAAAGGCATCAACTTCTCATGCAAGAAATTTAGATCTTTCCTGATGAACTTTCACTTTTTCAAAAAATACTTACCAAGTCTCCAGTAATCTTGTTTTCCACAATGTAGAATTTATTGTGGGCACTTTCAATAGGATCAATAATGTATTTTTACGACGTAACTTGAAGTTCATCTATGACATCATAATCTGTCATGCTTGTTTTACAATTTTTCATTAACCAAACTTTAGGTGCCCGATTCTCAAAATTGTAATTAATGCAACTTACTATGTATGGGTGGTCCAGCGGGAACCTTCCCAATGGAGGAGGTGGATTAGTGATTACTAGTTTCAATACAAAAAGCAAGAACAAAAGAAACATCCCTGACTGTGGCAAGGTAGGAACACTGTCACGTTTTAGTCACATTGGGAAAATTAAATTGCAATAATTAATATTTAATGCTTTTAAATTTAATCAACTTTGAACTTCCCGAAAATATTCTTGAGAATTTGATTGAATTAGGCTTCCACGACTGCGAAGTGCGACGAACCTCCCTAGTTTAGTTTATCTCACTAAATTTGGATGGTAAATTAAAGAAAGATCATATTAATACTCGGATTATAATTTCTATTCTTTATTCATAATGAGCCTATACAAGTTACAACATTGGCTTTGTTGAGAATGTAGNTAAGCAATTGACGTCATTAATACTTAATTGATAAGAAATAAATGCAATTCCATTAAATTAGCTTTATTTGATTATTGTTGACTTGCTTTGATTCACATATATTATAATTACAGACGTCACAGCTGATATCAGAAATATAACGTCAAACCATCTGTGGTAAAAGTCAAACTTTATGTCCGAGAGAACGTCAACTATGATCGTCCTGTATTCTGCAGGCAAATTCATGCGAAGCATGATAACCGAAGAAAGAAAATACATTCCCATTATTTGTGCTGAAAATAGAACCATTATTCCTGAGCGCTCTTGGTTTGAGTATGATCGGAAAAACTACTGGTTTTAGTAATTCAATGTTACCTTAATTAATTGCAACAGTAACCCCCTAACAGACGTGAATATTAGTATCCCGACTAACNACTTTCAATTCTATACATTTTATAGACTGATGATGCTTGCTTTTTGTTTTCTTCCTCCTCCTTTAGCCTTCGTAATGTTAGTTCTCGCTCGAGTTGAAACGACGGCGGAAATCTAGACTTGTAATTAAAGTCTTCATTGATAGGCACATCAAAATTTTCATTATTGAAAATCCTTTGCATACTTTGAGATATCGGGTCATGCCATGCAACTGCCCAATTGTAATCCCGATCGATGGGAGGAAAAAGTGACTTTATGAGTCTCTGAGTTTTTTCTATTTCCTCTTCTTGCTGAGACTGCTGTTTTTGGCGTAAAAGCTGTTGGTTCACCCGTAACGACATAAGATAATACGCGAATTTTCAGACTAATAACTTAATAAGCAAACGGGTATTGTTTATTTTAAATAATACTTCTATTAATCCATTTAGTATGAAATTCTATTAATTTTTCTACAATTAGCTGTTCAATCTCGGTATTTTGCTCTAATTTAGAATCATCTAATGTTATATTAACGGTGTCATAATCTCTTCTATAAATATTTACAGACATTTTCCTTTGACTTAAAATATTTCCAATGACTGCTTGATGTCCATAATTTGATAACGCTTCTTCGCTCTTGGAATCGAGTAGGCTCGGATCTGTTTCTAGCTCCAAAATACTTGAATGATTTAGTTACCTTGAACGTGACAATGTAAGAATTCTTGCACAATGAAGCTACTTCTTTTATAATTTTGGGCACACAAGTTAACTTTAATTCAAGACCGTTTTTTGATGACTGAATTTTATGCTGTGGAAGGTCTTCAAACGGCATGTAGTAATCAGATACAGCTGCCGCCAAGTAAAACATTGCCTGAGCATCATATGGGACTAAAAATTCGGCTATAAGCCGCAGCATGCTTAGATAATCGAAAACAGTTGAATAGGTCACCATTAACAATTTTCCACTTTCTTTAACCTTTGCTTAATTACATAGTCCATTACTCTTTGATATTCTTTTAAAATATTTTTCAGACTTTCATATTGATTTTTGACTATATATAGGATTGAATTCAACTCTACTTTTAATATCTTCATCACGGTCTTCAATATCCAACAAATCTAAGAAGCAATTCGTTGCATGTGTGAAGTGTCGACTGAAAGGTTGAAGGCTGTAATGTCTATGCATGAATATAACAGCATAATCGTGTCGAAGGAACCATGTAACCAATTAAGGAGAACCTGTCTAATATTTTAGAAAAAAACAAAAAGGATATTCAGTTGAGACAGCGCCTCGTGTACCAGCAGAAAAATTGTCCAGGTACCGCACCATATTTTTCTCTAGAGGCACCGTTGTTCCTCCACTCTATCAATCGCACCTAAAATACTTACTGTTACAATAACGATCCTTTCACATGCATTTTTCTCTATGAATTGTTTAATAATATCTTTTTGATCGCGAGTTTTTTCAGTCTCATCAAGAGCTATCTTGGGGAAAGGATTCATCCTCGCAAGGAAATTTCGGCGTAAATTTGAAAATGACAGAACAGGACATGTCAACTCTTCAACAGTCCACAACTGACATATCTCAACCTGAAGTAAAAAATAGTTATACTTTATTCATAGAACACCGAGTTGGATCGCGATGCAATTCTCAAGCTCAATCGCCAAAATCTTCAAGCGTTGCCTATTCGTTCATATTTAGATCAAACTGTTGTGCCAATACTAGCGGAAGGTATGAAAATTCTTGTAAAAGAGAGACCCTTAAATCCGTAATAATTTACATTATATTTGAAAAATAGATGCCAATTTCTGGGATCGTATTTGCTAACTCATTCAAATGACCCAGTTCAAGAAGAGAAAAATGAAGCTATTGAAATGGCAATAGAAGCAAAAGAAGCCGCCCCACAAGTGCCTGCAGAAAATGTCATTGAGACTACCATGCCTGAGGTTCAAGCTCAATAAAGATATTTAAAGTTTATCATAAAATATTTATTAAATTTAATCATTTAACCGCGTCTTATTATTAGAACAGCTCTTCTCCCATCAGGCAACACTGTTGGAATTCGAGTGATAGTTCTGGATCTTTTAATAGGCACGAAAGAAGTTTTGGTTGAAGAGCTATCATCAATGCTTAATTCTTGTTTTTGGGTACTCATCAGTTGATTCACTAAATTTTGGCCATTGGACACTGGTGTTGCAGTTGATGAAGGAATTGTTGCTGTAACATTTGAGGCTTTTGGAGTAGGGGTCGTGTTTGTAATCGGATTAGACAATGATGATGTTGGCCTGCAAGAAAAGTTTGGAATCTGTGCAAAATCCTGCGTCCAAAATGAGCCAACAAAACCAACACCCATGGAATTATAATCTCGGTTAAGTATATTTGCTCTATGTCCAGGTGAATTCATCCACCCGTCGAAAACTGCTTTATTCCCATTGTACCGGCTTACCAGATTGGGGTGTAGGAAACCCTTGAGCGACATTTTCACCAAGGGAAATGAATTTTAAGTTTTGCCTGGATGCTCTGGCCGCAATAGTTGAACCATCTGATCCAGTATGGGAGAGAATGTTTGTCTTGGCCTGATCTTGAGTGTGAAGTTGTGCCATGGTGTTGAGTGTACTATTATTACCTGTCTATAAGATAAAGTACTTGTCTAAACATAGAGGAGAGAGTCCATTTAAAGATCTAGCTGCATTTACAAGACCAAGTAATACTTCAGGAATAGTTAGAGTGAAGGCGGATGCGAGGAAAACACAGTGTATGAAGAGTGATCGTTTCATTTAATGGAATGATTTGTTTGTTTATCCGTATTTATATCAGAGGTATTGATTGACTTGCCATAAAAGGAAGTATGATTGTTAAATAAACAATCAATAAATAAACAACCAGAGAAAGAGCAAACTCGATTACCAATTAAGGACAAAAATGAAATTTATTTAGCGGCTGTAAATGGTCTAATTTTGGCTTTCGCGTCGATATTTTCAGATTTAGTTGCAGTGACTGTCGGCTTTTCAAGCAGAATGGATAGATAGTCTTTTCTTTTACTTTTAGCCAGAGAGCTTGGCCTACTTGAAGTTGTAGGTCTTGTCGCAGCGGTTGAAGCACTGAAAGTAGTTTTGACTCTAGGCGCGATGAATTCTTTTAAAAATCAAAATTTAATGTTACCAGCAGTTGTAGCGAAACGAAGACCTTTAGATTGATTGTTTTGTTGTTCTTGATCCTGCTCTGAGCTTGAGACGATGTTAGAATTTGATTTGAATTCCAAAGTTTGAAGGTGTCCTAACGCAGCAGCAAACAGCATGCTTTTTGAAGAGCTACTAAGCATNAGCAGCAAACAACATGCTTTTTGAAGAGCTACTTAGCATTTTATTCCTAGATTCCTGAAATTAAGAATATATTGATGAATTACTTGTGCTTTTTCGTAAGCTTTCTTTCTCATTGTTTCTATCCTGTAAGAATCTAATTGCTTATCCTTTTCCATAATTTGAATCAATAGATTATCAACGTCGATTCCTTTAAGTAAATAGAATCTAAAATAGATACCGTCATATTTTTCCAAGTTCTTAATTCTTTCGCTTAATTGCTTGATTTTGGCGTCATCTGTGATTTTGGTCCTCGTCAATGTTTGTTTTTCACGATGTTCATCTTTTAATCTTTTTCTTAATTCTTCAACTTCAGATTCAGCAAAAACGCAAGACTAAATATATTAGAAACAAAGTGACTACCTTTTGAGCTTTATTTAATTGTCGTTTTAGTATTCTTTCTCTCGCTTCTGAGTCTCTATAACATTCCCACAATTTCTCTTCGGTTAATTTCAAATCTTTAGAAAGTTTATTAATTTTTCTTTCGTAAACATTTCTAACAGCCATGTCCTTTATCGCGTGCATTGTTCTCATCTTTGAAATCTTATTAATCCAAAGGAGGAGTATTTACTGTTAATCTTAATTCATTGTTATCTTCCAAAAGGTCCTGAAATTTGGTTTCAGCTTCTAACTGTTCTTTGGCCTTCTTTTTGGCCATTTTTGTTGTGTCAATTGTTCCATCTGCAAGAACCTAAATTTATTAAACACGAGGCAGCAAAGTACCCTCATTTGTTCTTTTTTCGCATCAGACATTATTATCATTGTTTCATGAAATAAATTTTCCCTGTATTCATTGAATCTGTTCTCCAACACTTGAACTTGCATTAGCAATTCTTTAACCAGATCAGAATATTCTTCAATTAATTCTTCTTTGATTCTTTTTTCCTTTTAAAATGAAATACAAAATTTACGTCAATTTTTCTTTGCTTTTTAATTTCGGTTAACTCGTTGTTGGCAGTCGACAAATCAATATGAATGTCTGCAGTTTCATAAGCTCCAGCAACTCTAACTTTTCTGTCGAAATCATTCCAAATATTCCTTATTGTGTTTTCAAGCATATTGATTTGTTCATCTTTACTTTCAAGCATTGCCATTAATCTCTGAAACAATGCCAAGGAATAAGTGCTTCTCTCCTTGACTTTAAATTGTTGCCATTTGCTTAAAGATGCCCCAAGATTAAATAACTTTTATAAAACTTTAATTTATTTACCGCTTGATTCAACAATGGCTTTGACACAGAATACACATCGGGGTTATTGCTTTTGTCTAGCGGCAAGACAGCTTGTTCAGCGGTTTTAATTTGCTGAATAAATTTATTAATTATTGAATTTTTCGCTTGAGCATCGTTTTCCGATAATGCGTATCCACTTGTTGAATCAAAAGACAAAGGATTAATTTGCACAATTGATTGTAATTTGAATAAGCGCCCAGATAACNATTGTAATTTGAATAGGCGCCCAGATAACTCTTGTTGCAGATTTTCATACAATTTTTGAACGTAATTGTGAAAGAACACTGTGTACTGACAAGAAATCTCATCTTGCAGAACCATTGCTTGGCATCGATCAAATTGAATCTGGGCGACTCTGTTAAAATAATGTTGAGTTGAGGGTGGATCATTCAGCCAATCATTTCTTAATAAATATGTTTCCGATGCATTTCCTTTGCTTCCATATCTTTGATAAGTTGCAATTGCAGGTATCAATATTTTGGACGTGTACAAATTCAAATGTGCTTTGGAATCGCCTAGAAGAGGATTTTGCAAATGATACAATCTAAAGAATTCTTTTCTCAAGTGGACCAATTTAACGTTTGCTGTCAAATAGTCCATTTGGTTTTTCAAAGTGTCAATGGGGTTGTCTGTTGAAATTCCAACAGAATTGAATTGATCAAGCGAATAATCAAACTTTTGTATCAAAAATTAAAGGGAATTACTTCAGATGTTTTGGTGTAAAGGAATCTCTTGTCTTCATTCGTTAAAAGGTAAAGAATGGCATCACTCTTAATAAAGTCTGAATTAACATTTATAGGGTTAAAATATAATTCATTATTCAAAAATGAAAAATTATTGTAATATTTTTGATCAAAGTGATTCAACTTGCGCAAAAGTAATCTGGCGCCATGAAAGTTCTAATTTCTAATAGTTCTTTCTAGTTACGTTATTTTGTTTAAAATGTTCATGAACTCTATCAAATACACCTCTTAGTTTGAGAAACAATAATTCATATTTAAGTTTAAGAAACGAAAATAGTTTTTCATAGCTTAATGGATTTCCAAGACTATTCAAGTCCCTTTTCAATCCAGTCATGAAACCAACCACTGAATCATAATCCCTTGCTTCCAAACCTTTCACATACCAATAATTTTAATACCTGCTCTAGATTGAATGGTAGTCTTCTTGAAAGAATTCATCAGTCTCGTAAAGAACATTACAATGTTCAATAAATCATTTATAAACGAATAAACTTTAAACATTTTTTCGTATTTGGAGCGATTAAACAATTTAAATTCTCTGAAAGGCACAATAACATCATTGAATGGAACAGAAAGGACATTGAATTCATTCGGTAATTCCCACAACTGGAAAATTTCTTCATCTTTTCCGTCAACTACCAAAAGTAAACAATAATATATTGCAAGTTACCTGTTGAGTCAAAATGTTTGAAGCAATTTCTAATTTAATTTCTAAATTTAAATCATCATTTTGCTCCTTTTTATTATTGTAATTTTCTAATTTGAAGACAGACTTTCCCAGAATAGTTTCCTTTGACAGAGAATTTAGAATAAATAATAGAAAAGACAACTGAATTCTATCCGACGCTTCAATAATAGTTTCTTGCATATTTTGGTGGAACCAATCCATCAACTCTAATTTCAGCGGAATCATACTACGGAATGCTTTCTCTGGAGTGTATTTCAGTTCAATGTATTGATAATAATTCTTTGAAAAATGATAAACAATTTGCTTTCTTAATAAATTCTTTTTTTGAATTGCAGTAAAAGTACAATCTTTATATTCTGGAATGGGATAATCATGCAAAAGATCAAAGTTGTTCATTTCTTCTATTGAATTAAATCCAAGTCTTTTCAGTTCCAATTGATTGTTGAAATTCTCTTTAAAAAAGTCATGAATGAAATCTTGATTAATAAGTAGTAAACTGTTGCTAATTAATTTCAGGAAGCAAATGGATCTTTCCATTAATTGTAATTTAATTGCTCTCGTTAAAATTTTTAAATGCAAAGGGTCATTAATTGATTCAACAAGATCGTCGAAATTTCTGAATTTGAGACTCAATAACGAATCATCAAAATCATTGATTGCTAATTTCCTGAATGGAATACAAGGTTCATGAAACAGAAATGTCATTTTATTTTCATCTTCCTCCTCTTCACCTTCCATCATTTTATACATTTTGATTAAATAGTCCGAATCATAGTTGTTTCTTCCAAGTGGCAAACTTTCATATCCTCTAACAAGCATAGAATCTTTTGAAAACCCCATTTGCTTTTCTTGTTTCAAAATAAGGGTTTTAAATGTCTCTGTACTGTGAAATGAGACTATCAATTTCCATCGTTGAATTAATATCTTTAGCAATTCCAACAAAGTGTCCTTGGCTTGCTCCTGAAATGATGGATCATTAAATCTATGATACAAATTCTTTTCTACGTCAAATAGATCATCTTGCTTCATTTCATACTCTTCTCCATACTTATTCGTTAACACAATATCTGCAACAAACGGATTTTCAAAGACATTGTTCAATTCTAGACCTATCAATACTCTGTTTGAAGAAGCATTTGTTTGTGAAGAACTTATATTTGAATGACTTGACAAATAAGAAGAGTGGGATTGCAAGTGACCGTGGTTATTGCTATTACTAGTATAAGAGGAATGTGATTGTAAATGTCCGTGAGTGTTACTTGCGGAATTCTGACTGTGGTGACTTTTAGACTCGAATCCTTTTGCCTTTTTGACTTCTTTAACTTGATCAAATGAGAGATTTTTGATTTCATTATTCCAATAATCAAAAACGTATTTATAAACAATCCATTCAATTAAAAGATGATTATGATTAAAGTTTTTGTTAACTGTGTTCATGTATTCAATTAATTGCGTCACATTCTTGTTTAGCAATTTGCATGTATTGACAATATCACCAACATGCTCTACAATTTCTAAAATATCAATTGAAATATTTATATCAGAATGCTTCATCAAAGGAATAAAGGCTTCTAGAATGAAATAACTAGATTAATGAATTACCAATAACTCTTGGCAAACCAGCGCCAACTAGAGACATTACAGAATCAGAAGTAACATTTTTCATCGATTTTATTAAAGCTTTAGAATCATGCTGATATCTCCATTGTCTTTGATCTTCTGAAAGAGTAAACATTAAACTTTCAATGAAAGACTGTTTCAGTTTCATCACTTTGGTTTGAATTATCATATTTGAACAAAAGTATTTAGCTTTATAATCAATATTTAATGGCTCAACCATTATGTTCAAAATGAATTGGCCAATTTCTTCTTTATCAGTAAGGTTTATTGAATGCTCATAAACATCCATCATTGTTAACATAAACTATAATTACATTCACATCTAAGATTTCTTACATTTATTTTCTCCAATTGAATCTTATTTTGAATAGAGTACATGTCTATTAATGCTTGAATTCTATCATATTTTCTATCTAAATAGGCAACGTCGTTATTCCCTTTTGTCTTTTTTGTAAAACGTTTACTCTTTTTCATTGAATTTTTCTTAATCTGAACAATGTCGTCATCTTCGTCATCTCTTTCTTTTAAATAGAAAGTTATCAAAATTAGCATTTCATTTTCAATCTTTTGTAGATCATCAAAGGCCACGTCATACAAAATCTTTCTACCCTTTTTATCTCTTAAAGAATTCATAGAAATATAAACTACCTGACCTCTACAAAATCATTTTCTTTAAAGCGATAATCTTCATGTTCTTCAATAGAATCTACACTCATGGACTTATTTATTTCTAATTCATCCAATCTTGGTAACTCTCTCTTTTGAGCATTTGGAAATAATCCACTTAAATTGATCTTCACATTTGTTTCATTTGAATTTGAAAACTTGACTCGAGTCATTTCTCTCGCATGGGAAACCTTCTTAATAAACCTTTGAATTTTTACATCCAAGCAAATTCTTTTTTCAATAGATCTCATGAAATTCAAATAGAACAGTAATTTTTCCCTTTCCTTTCTCAGTTTTACAAATCTCAGTTGCATAAAGGACTGGATATCATTTTCATTAAATATTTCACTCAATGGGATCTTTTTATCCAATCAAGTTTAATTTACTTGATCAATATCTTTTAATTCATCTTCATTTTGCTTTTGGAAAGCTAAATTTCTTCTTCCATTAATAGATTCCGATGCAGTTCTAATATCTCCTAAATTAACAATTTCCGTCTTTTGCTTTTCTTCCAAGTTTTTCTTATTAAATTTAAATCCATTCTCTTCCATGAATATTTTTAAATGTCCTTGCTAAAAAATATTTATACAGTCTCATTACCATCTTTTCCTCAAATTCTTCAAAATTTGTGCTCTTTAATAGATCCAATTGATTATTCAGCTCAAAGTCTATCAAGCTTAGTTTCTTTAGTCTCACAATTCTCTCTTCTTCATTTACGCTCAACTTGGGGACCAAACTAGGATCTTTCAACCATTCTGACTTGCAAATCAATGGGAAATACTCGACATTCCTCTTTTCTTCATCATCATCACTCTTTTCATCATCAGAGTCAAATCCAAGTTGCTTCAATTTCTTATTATTAACATACTTCCTCTTATTCAAATCCACGCCCATTTGCTTTAAGTGCTTCTTGAATTCACTCATTGCATACTTTCTTGTTTCATATTCCAGTGTATGCCCATCCTCAAATTCTATGTCAGATTCTAACTTAAATTCAGTTGCATATTCTTGAAATTCGTCAATGAAATCACTCAAACATGTCTTTTTCATTGGAACATTATTTCTTCTCATGTTACTGCCAAAAATCTCATTCTCATCACTATTCACTTCTGGACTCAATGTACAGCTCAATTTACAATATTCTTTAATCAATTGATCTCTCGGATGATCAGCTACATTGCATGCAAAATTCTTCAAATACGTCATTTTCTTTTTCCCGTTTACCCATCCAGTCATCCATCTTATCATTATGCCAATGTCTTCTGCACTCCAGTCTTCTTCTTCTCCCACATTAAGCGAATACATAACCACATCTTTCACCACTCCTTTCATCTCTGTTTGGTTGCTTTGAAACTCTCTCCACTCTATTATTTGTTGCATTCGCTCATATCGGGTCACCATCTCCGAATATTCATGTGTTATCTCTTCTTGGGCCATACTGAATACATTATAAAGCTGCGTAACTGTCTTTGAACTCTTATTATATCTAGACCATCTAGACAACAGCAGTTTTGACGTCTCAGCCAACTCCATTGCTCGAGAATAGTAAAAACTAGAGAGAATTTCAACCATCTTTTCAGAATTTATATTTATGTCAATATTCCATACTTGCTCCAGCTAATTTATTACTTTACAAATTTTCACCTCTTCAAGAATCGTTTGAGTTAGCTCAGGGCTTTTCACTGTGAAAGAAACGGAGCTCAGAAGATTTAAATATTCTTGTCTCTTGTCTTTGTATTGAATTAAAGTCAACAAACTAATTTCCGAGACTATCAAATGTTACTTTCCATTCTGTAAAATGGGCAACTTAAACTTGTTAGTATCAAGAGGCATTGAGTTATCCATTCTAGCTTTAAGCAAACTATTTACTTCTTCGATCATCTACTCCCATCTTATTAAGATCTATACCGCATCAATTTTAGAATCCAATATCTGCAACTCATTTCCTTTCAAAGAAGCTTCCTGAATAGCTTTTTTAATAATTTCAGTTGGCGATAATTCCGTATTGCTCTCCTCGACATCTTCCATGATCTTATCCTCACCATTCATTGATGGAGGGGCGAAATGGCTGTCTCTATTTTCCTTAATATCCATAGAGGACGTACGAGATTTTCCTGTCGTTGTTGAATATACAGACTCGCGTCTAGATGAAATTGGACGCGGTATAGAATTCATGATTGCTGATGGCGTCAAAGAACCTCGGCGGGTATTGCCTGGGCGAATAGGAGTGTTAATAAATGACATCCTACGGTCAAGGCTTGGACGCTTAGAACCCACCGCAGATGTACGGCGTGATAGCACTTCTTTTGGTTCAGGCAATTGCATGCGCCAAAATTGTAAACAATGTCAACAATGAATATTCACTTTACAATTTGATTTTATGAGGTTCACCGTGAGTGCAAATAGCATTTTAGTCTTGGATGTTAGTTAATTAATCGCCAAAGAAATAAATAACCTCAAAATCGGATAAATTCCAGGTTTAATATTGAATACAGTTTATACAGTTGTTTTACAAGCACGCCATAAAAATCAATTCCTCTTCTATTCCAACAGGTCAAGCCACAATTTTACGATGGATGAGGATAACATCGTTTTGACAATTAATCCATTAAACGTTTCTGCTAATTTAAATGAAGGACAAGCGTATAATTCTTCAGAAGAAACAGCGGCTATATATTCTTGCAAATGGGAAGGCTGTTCCAGTTCATTTTTGTATCTATCAGAGCTTGTTTCCCACGTATCAAATAGCCACGTGGGATTGAAAAAAGATGTTTATACCTGCGAATGGGCTGATTGCCCCCGCAAAGGAGCTCCTCAAAACACTAGGTCGACTCTTATAGCTCATATAAGGGGTAAATAAGAATTCGCCTTGATTATAGGACATACCGGAGAAAAGCCATATGTATGTAAATATCAAGGATGCAGAAGAACATTTTCTCGGGCAGATGCTTTATCAAAACATCAAAAACAACATCTTGGGGTCGATATATCTGAAGTCAAGGTCCAAGAACCCGAGCAAAAGCATTCTCTTCATGAAGTTGTCGCTACCGGAGTTAAGTATGCGGACTATTTAGGGTCAAGGTTTTTTACAAAACTGACAAAGGATCTTCAGTATGACGGTGAGATTGGTAAAAGACCAGATAATAAGCACGGGAAGAAACGATTGCAACAAAAGGTTGAGGAATATGCAAGTAGCGATGAAGATATGATCCAAGTTAATATAATTGCACCACAAATAGTCCCGGAAACAAAGATAATTGATGTAGAAACAGATGATGAACTTAAAACGCTATCAACAAAACAAAAGTATTTCGCATATAAAATGAGGTTGATTCATTGTCTAAGCGAGAAAGATATGCTCACTGAGAGCCTGAGTTTGCTCGAACAAGAAAGATATCAATTAGAATTAGAAAATTTTCAATACGTCGATAAACTAATGCATGAAATTTACGATAAATAAAAACACCTGCTATGATTAAATTTTGTTAAATTATCGATACGTTGCAGAAGTATTTATTTAAACGATATATCAATCTGAATTGCGCGAAATTTGACTTTCCCAGTTTTTGGCCTTTTCAAACCCATTCTTAAAAGAAAAATAATCTTCGAATGCCTTTTGAAGCTCCTCTTTTGTATTCATTACAAATGGGCCTTGTCTAGCTACCGGTTCACCTAAAGGCATTCCAGCAATTAGTACAAACCTCAATTGTGAATCTTTGGTTTCTACTTTAATAAAGTCCCCTACAAACTTGATCTTTTTGCTCATACCTTCTTGGTTAAATATAAGTGTTTGATTGGTGCTACCAGGTGCTTTATTGAAATAGCCTTCCCCGGTAAGAATGTAGACGAAGACATTATATTCATTAGGTATTTTCTTTTTTAAAAAAATGACCTTTTTACTTGTTCAACAAATGCGTTTTCTTTCATTGTGAAATCCAAATAAATTGTTGGAGTCCTTGTTCTGACGGGAGAAACAGTGCCATGAGATTCCCCTGTTGATGAAAATTTAAACAATCTACCAGCGATCACTTTTATTTGCACCTTATTATCATTGATATTAATCTTCGGAATATCTTTGTCCAGTAGCTCTTGATAAGACGGTTCCACTAGTTTATTTGTCTCACTTAAATTAACCCACACTATAGAAACTTAAATGCTTATGCTTTTTTACGTTGAAGTCCTTTGTTGACTCCATATCCTGAAGGCATTTCAGCATGTACAATTCCTCTACCTGCCGTCATCCACTGTAAATCTCTAAAATATTAAATAGAGATGATATTTGAATACCCACTTCTTATTTCACCTCGATGACCACAAAAGTCTTCATGTTGAAATTTTCCTTCTGTCATATATGTTACGGTTTCGAAACCACTTGTTTAAATTGTGGCGAGAGTTTTACCGGTGAGGATGATCGGGAAAACCGGCTATTTTCAAAATTATATTTCATTAATTACCTGGCTTTTGAACTTCGAATGCATCTAACAGAAGAAACGGATCAAAATAAGACACCTCTCGACCGCCTATGCTACGTCTCACAGTTGCTCCTTGTCCTTCTTCTTGTGCCTTTTTTAATTCAAAATATTGAAAACCTTGGAAAGTATAGTTTTTATGACTAATCGATATTGCATCTCAGAAATTTGTAAAATTCGTGATCTCCAATGTCTAGGAATCCTCGCATGAGCCACATAAACTTTTGCCTGGTATGTGGGGCTACTTGCTCTTTATTTCCAGTCCTGCTAGAAAAATATGTAAGTTTCCTTTGACTTCAATATAGGCCTTGAAGAAGGACTTGATACCTACTGCATCGGAAGATCTCAACAGTGTGATATTGTTATTCAACATTATTCCGTTTCAAAGCTACATTGTAAGATCGAAAGAATACCAGGATTTCCCAAAAATGCATCTTTAATTGACTGCGGGAGCCTAAATGGAGTATACATCAATGGAATAAGAATCAAGGCGTCAGAAAAGTTAGTCATTAATCATAAGGATGAAATTTCATTATGTGAAAATAAGAAGAATGTGCTAGATTGCAACAGTAATATTTTGTGATACCTTTCTTAGCCTTTATTTTTGTCAGCAACTCAATACCCATTGAAGAGGAGGTAAAAAACATGCATTCCCATTCTTAGCTCTTTTTGGAAAGATATTTAATTGGCAATTATGCTATAGGAAGGTAATAATGCTCAATATGAAGGATNGTAATATTTTGTGATACCTTTCTTAGCCTTTATTTTTGTCAGCAACTCAACACCCATTGAAGAGGAGGTAAAAAACATGCATTCCCTTCTTAGCTCTTTTTGGAAAGATATTTAATTGGCAACTATGCTATAGGAAGGTAATAATGCTCAATATGAAGGATTGCAGTGGAACATTCGCAACAGTCTTTATCGGATATGATTTGATACATGGGAACTATGTTGCGGTAAAACGAATTTCGGAATCAAGCTTAACGGCTAAGAATATCCAGAAACAGAAAGCTTTAGATGAGATACAGATTTTGCAAGCAATAAATCATGTAAAATGATTTTTTCCAATGAAGACAGGCAAATATTATCAAAATATACGATTTTCTAGAGCAGGATAATCACATATATTATTTTATACAGCAGTAAGTTTTTGAACTTCATTGATTTCAGTGTAAATGGCGGTGAACTATTCGACCACATAATACGCAATAAAGCATTACAAGAGCTAGAAGCGAAGTGTTTTTTCTATCAAATTTTAAAGGCAGTTCAAGTATGGTATTTATCACAGTTTATCGTAGTATTTGCATTCAATAGGAATTGTGCACCGAGATATAAAGCCTGAAAATATTCTTTTACAAACCGGAGAGTTTTCCAAGGTTTTACTAGTAGATTTTGGATTAGCGAAAGTATTCATCAACGACCATCTAGTAACTGTATGTGGCACTCCTAACTATTTACCTCCTGAAGTACTCCATTGCATATTGGAAGAATAGATTATAATGAATCTAGGATCCAATAAAAAGTCCTACTCAAATAAGGTAGATTGTTGGTCTCTCGGTGTATTATTGTATAGCATGTAATAGTTGTTGTCACTTTTTATAGGCTTTCCGGTATATGCAAAATATATTAAACATAAAGGCCAGCTTCCATTCGGCGAAGAAGATGAAATACTTTTGTATCGCCATATATTGAGAGGAACAGTTTCATTTTACGACCCGGTATGGTTGAAAGTCAGTTCTGATGGTATTTAATTTATTTAAGTTATACAGCCATGAATTTAATAAACTCATTGCTTCAAACAAATCCAATTGATAGGTTATCAGTAGATGAGGCACTACACCACTCTTGGTTTTCAGTAATTATATTAAGAGGCCTTTTTAGGATTGCAAGGCACAGGCTTATTATGATGCATTAAATTTAAATAAACATTAATATTAGTTAAGCATTAGAAGAGCATTATTTGTTTGGATTTGACAGAATGATTTTTATTGCTAACTAAGCCCACATGCTAGAAGATGTATTTAAAAATGCAAAAGGCTCCGGACATACATCAGAATTTAATCTGAATAACTTCAAATTGTCAAACTTTAATGTTGAATCAATTATATACAAAATATTATGCGAGAACTCGCCACAGAATGCTATTGATATAATGGGAATGCACTCCAAGTAATTTAATTATTATAGACGTTTTTGTAGAAATATGACTTCTGTGGGGAAATTTTTCATTGAAAATATCATAAAAGGGCTGCCTGAAGAATTAGATCATTTCACCCTTTACACAACACTTAAAACTTTTCTTTCGATCAAAAGTAACGCTTTTTTCCAATGATAATCAAGAATTAGAATACCACTTGTCTTGCCTTTACCAACTTTACGCAGCTGGCGGTGGTAAATTACACCAACAATGGGTTAATGAAATAAAGCGTTTCATATGTGGAAACATGGCACAGATTGATCCCTTGGTACTCGCCCGATTATTGTATGATACAACCAACCTTATTGTGATGAGCGAGGAAGAATTTATTTCCACAGTGTTAATAAATATACAGTAGCTTTAAATTAATTAATAAATATTGCAAAAATTTTAATCTAGTATCTACCGTAGTTGTTCCAAATTACACATTTGAATCCACAAATTCTTTAAGCCACATATCCGCAAAGTAATGGGCAAAAAGCGTAAGAGACCAACTTAGGCTTGTATATTAGAGTATTATATCTTATTCAATATTTAAAAGGATCATATTCTTTTTAAACACTCTTCTCCTTTCCATCGGCATTTTGCTTATAGTCTTGGCATGTGCTCTCCCAAATCCAAAGTAATAAGCAAGTTTCTATCATGTTTAGTAATTGGTTTCCCCTAATAATTAGTAACTATGATAATTGAGTGTATTCCAGTATTGTTTTATGTTATGGCCTCCATTCCAACGTTTGTGGCAAATAGATTATCTCAAGATCGAGGCATACTCTCAAATAAGTAAAATAATTCTAATCTATTTCCCAGCACAGGTCTTGACTTTGGCTACTTTGTCTCGTCAATATTTGTTGTTAGCGGCATTGGTAACACAATCCATTGTTTATAATAAAGCATTTCCGATAGTTTTGTATCGCGCACAAGTTGTAAGTTGTGTTTTGGATAGCATAAGTTAGATACCTGAAATCTTAGAACTTGGACTATCTGTTGCAGGCGGAATTTTAATTTATGGCTCTGTGACGGCATATAGCTATATTTTTACTGGAGATGATTACTATTGAATTAACAGGAGACAATAAAAATACTTCTTGTCTGCACAGAAATTTCGCAATTGAGTTTTTCTTTTACTGGATGATAGATTGTCCCAGAAAGAATGTTCGAATTGGTGAAGAATACCAAGCTCGTATCCCTCAAAAAATATCTCATGAAAGTCATCTTCATATTCCTAATTGTAACAGCAAAAATGAAAATGTGACCGCGATACTGAAAGTAGATGGAACTATTGAATGCACTAAAGTTTGGGATCCTGTTAAGTATAAAATATCTTCTCTGGATTATGGTAATTAATAACTTTGATTAATTCTCGATCAATTTGTATCAGATATTTTTTGCATTGTCGGGGAGAAGAATTTTAACGGCGATTGTTTAGACTTATGTTTGAGTTTACTTCATATTTTTGACTACAATCCTAGACATGTATATTCAATTATAAATCCTTGTCTAAGCGCTAAAGGGTGTAATGTTGTTAGTATTTGCTTTAAAGATGATTGGTCCATTTCAGATCAAAAAAAGTTCCAAAAATGTATTGAAATATATGGAAAAAGGTTTGATTTGTTTAAAAATGATGTAATATCTCATAAATATTAGTTACTTAGCTACCGTCAAAGAAGATAACAGACATAGTCAAGTTTTATTATCATTGGAAGAAATCTAATTACTATGAGATTTACAAATCATCTCGTCCAAAAATGCATACAAAATTTTAAAGCTCGGAATCATCCTCAGGAGGCAGTTTCGATGAGTCCAATAAATCCTTTAATTTTTGTAGTGTCTCTGTTAAAGGCGTGTTTCCAATTTCGCTATCTGCATAATGAGTATGTTCACGAATTGACTCTAAGGATTCCACTATTTGAAATGTTTGCATTACGTAATCTTTGTAAATTTTACATGTTATTTGTTCGACCAAAGCATTATAGATGTCATCACACATATTCTCGAACTTTTCGATGAAAATATCAATATCATCTCTCAATACCTTATCCCAATCAATCTGGCCGTTTTCTGTTCTATATTTAATCGAGGTATAATCATGTTTTATTCCTCGTTTATATTTTATACAAGTTGGGTGGTTTTTCCCCAAAAGTTCTCCTGGTGGAATCTTTTCTGCTTCAAATGCATCAATCCTGACAGGCCCAAAGTCCGCCAATTCTTCGAATTTTACATTTTTCTCGACTTTATGAACATCTTTGTTGCGAAAATCAAACCCTACATCTATTCTAATGGACATAGTAACGACAAAAAAATAAACAAATACTGCAACAATCCGAGCGATGATGTTTATTATTCGGTAAGCAAAAGCTTTAATCTGTAAGCATCAGACCCATTTAAGTAATACATTTTCAAAACCTTTTCTTTTATAAAGCCCAACCTTTCATAAAATGATATCGCTGCCAAATTGTCAGCTTCTGTTTCTAAAACGACCTATTTGACGACAAAACACAATGTACTTCTTTTGCACCTTTCATTTTCATCATTTCAACTGCCCTAGTCACTAACTTGGTGCCTATTCCTTGCTTTCGATATTTTTCGTCCACGGCAACCTAGGTGGATAACAAAATGCATAATCACCATTCCTATGTAGCCTCTCAGATGTTCCTCTTTGTGGAAATCTATTTTGCAAACGATTACCCCAACATATTTTTCATCATCTTTGCACTAAATCTTGATCGACTAAAATATTTACAAAAAATGTCAGAGAAGGGAATGTGTTAGTGAAATAACGATAAGTAAATATAGTGTAGGGTTCAGATAATTCATTTTCAACAAGATCTTTTATGATAGATATTTCCCTGTCACATTTAAATTCTGCAAGGACAAGCATTATCGTCCAAAATGAAATTTCATAAAAAGACAGCAGGTCGTTTTGGCTTGAAAAAGTTACGTAAGAGGTAAGTTACCTTCAATGACCAATGTTAAATAAAATCGCCATCTCAAATTTTATTCGCAGAAGTAATTACATTCACTCTTTATTGTGAGCTTTTGGTTTTAAATATTATAATAGAATCTTAATTTTAATACCCAGAATCTCAATTTGGGTGAATCAATTGGCACATAAAAGGTTCAAAAATCTTATGTCAAATGTAAAGATAACGAACAATCATATTTTTAGCGACTGTTAAATAGTAATATACAGGGATATAGACGCATAAAAAATTAATTTAAAAATAGATGAAAAAGAAAAAATCACAAGAAAACATGGGTTTTTGACTAAGCCACATACTCTTGATGCATGCACCTAGCCTTCATTATCTTCTGAATCCTACTTCTCCAGTTCCAAGGTAAAATATGAACTCTAAGTATATTTTAGTTTTGACGATGCTGAAGTTTTTAGTCCAAAGATGGAGGAAACATTCTGTAACAACTTTGTTTGCTGTGGACAGTCTCTTCCTAGCTTTCATGATTTACTGAAGCACTATGAAGAGTCACATGTGAGGATTGAAGAAGATGAAGTTCCCAAAGAATCTTCCAATGATTCTAAATCTTCTGGAAACAGTCCATATAATAGACTGCAGACATCTCAACCTGAAAAAAATAGAAAGAAGAAACATATTATGCTTGATATTGAACCCTGCAAAGATTCGGCTAATGATATCTCCGCTTTTGACAATACTGTTCTAAGAAGAACACGTTCATTACCCAGAGTTCCACAGAATTCAAATTCTTCGGAACTTTCATTACTCATGGCTGCCCTAGGGATATATGGTGATCAACCTCTGAATAGATACTCTTACTCTTCAGAGTCGCTTACCATGCAAGAATATTCCACATTTGGTAATGATGATGTTGTCGAGGTAGTCGACGAGGAAGATATGTACAGTGAAAAACCATATGCATGCAAAGTATTTTTTATAATGTTTTTAATATAGGTTAATGGATGTCTGAAAAGGTATAAAAATGCTAATGGTTTGAAGTATCATATGATTAATGGTCATTGTGGTGGTAACGTTATCTTCTTTATTTAAAAGGTAAAGTTGACGAAAAGCCTTACCATTGTCCATATGCAGGCTGTGGAAAAAGATATAAGAATCCAAACGGGCTAAAATACCATTTAGCTACCGCTCACACTAAAACAGAGAGCCAAACTACAAATCCAGTCAACGTTAACCCGGCCAATCCGGCGAATATAAAGTATCAATAAACCCCAGCATCAGATAAAAATAAAAAATACTTTTTAAAGCTTATTTTGAAAGCATGGTCGATTCAAATGTATCGAAAAACCATCATTTAATATTCATAATTCACGGCATAGGATGTCAAATAGATTTTCTAGATCGAGGTAGAAAGGAAATAGACATTTTTTCTTTAGTTTCTACGTTGAAAGCGAAAATAAAAGAAGCTGCCGAGGAGGTTAAAGGAATAGATTACGATCTACTGTCACTTGTTCCGATTGGTACTGTAGATATTTAATAGCATTTCAGAGTGGCACTCGCGACTGCATTCGCTCCCATCAACGCTGAAGTATTGAAATACCATTGATGATATTAGAAAAATGAAGGAGACCGCCCTTCCAGGAATGGAACGAGCTAGACTATTTCAAATGGAAAATTTCGCGGATATAATATACTACTCCAGCCCTGTATACCAAAAAGTTATCCTTGAAATCGTATCTAAACAATTGAACGGCGTTTATGAGTGTTTTTCACGTCAATTTCCATGCTCTAAAGAGAATGTCCACATATTTGCCCACTCTCTAGGATCTATTATATCCTATGACTTGTGCACTAGTAAAATATTTTTAAAGAATGTATGGAATTCAACGACCTTTTAGATTTTAATGTAAAGAATATCTTTTGTACGGGATCTCCTCTTGCGCCTTGTTTAATAACCAGAAAAGAATGTATCGAAAGTGGTCTTAAATTTCGTTTGTACAATATTTATCACTACATGGATCCGATAGTAAGCTAAATTTCTCGAAATAAGAGGCCTACAAAATAGGACCACTGACGTCGAATAATCATTCACCAAAAAAGATATCCGCAATTAAGAGGCATCCGAAAAACAGATTTTTCCAATGGTTCTCCAAAGAAATGGACGAATATGATGACCACAAGTTACAAGACCGAGACTGCGAATTATCGCCAAGGGATTATGTTTTATCTGTAAAATGCTAATGCTTTTCCTTAAAGGATATAAATTGCCTTAGCTATAAACTGATACCACCAATTGTTTTGTCTTATAAGAACCACAGCTCTTATTGGTAATAAAGGTCAATTAATTTCACAAGGTCGTGTTTGGATCTTTGCTATTTCATACTAACGGAAATTTGTCAATAAAGAAATTGTTTTGAAGCCAATGTTTTGATTTCCCAATTGATTATTGTTATTTAACAAAATGGTTTCTTTAATTTCATCCATGACAGAAGAAGATCGAAACGTAATACTTGTGCTACCGTCCATACTGACTATTGGAATACTAGTATTCGTCATTTACAAAGAAGCCAAGAACAAGACAATGACAGAAGAGGAAAGAGAACAATCCCGACTAAAATCAGAAAACGAAGCACAATCTATTGTCAAAAACATGCACGAAATATTTTCCTTGATTCTCCAAACACCACACTCCTCTACACAAAAAGGACTGTATGCCATTTTTTTCATCATCTACTGTTTATCATTCATCTTCATTTTAAAGAATGTAGCCTACTTGGGCACCAACCCAGTCGGCATCGTAACAGGCGCCGTCTTCTTTTACATATGCAACCACGTGTTCGTGGCATGGCGCCTTGTCGCATATTTACAAAAGGAATCCAGTCATTCGAAATTCAAAGCGACCGTTTATACCAATATAAAGTTTTCCGTGTGGAATGTGCTGCAGGTTGGTATTTTGATTGTAGAGTTCATACAAATGGTATCGTTTCCGTTACGAGAGTTGCGGTCTAACCAGTACTTTCTGGCCATGGATTACAGCCAGCCAAAGACTTTTATTTCGTATTTGAGCAGCACACTGCAGACTGGTATGCCTAATATCAATACTTCTTTTCTTTCAACGTTACAATTCTGCATTGCTTTTGCGTTGGCATGTCTGTCGTTGTTTTTTACCATAGTATTTGGTGTATTGCATAGAAAGTATATAAAAAGCGGAAAAAAGATAAAGTACAGCTCATGGGTTCCAAATTTGACGATTCCAGTTACTATGCTGTATGTGCCGATGTTGTATGCCTTTGTGAGTGTATTGAAATGCAGTGTTGACTGGCAATCATCTGATGATCCCCGAGTGAATGAAGCTGAACGGTGTTACGAATTTACTGTTATTAACCCGTTGCTGTATTCGTCGTTGAGTCTGATTGGATATACAGTGATGTATTCGTTGATGACGACGTATTTAACTGCTGCAGAGAATGAAGATTTTGAAGAGGGGTTGATTGATTATACGAGAATTTCTGTGATTATTATGAAGAATGGGTATTTGATGCTAACCATTAGCTCACTATTGTTGAGGAAATATATTTTTAGGGAAGCATGGAATATTGTGTTGTTAGTTATAATGCTGGGGTATAATATATTTTTCAGATCGTGTGTTATAACTTGTGTTAACAATTTTAGAAGTGGATTACTTGGATCAGTGTTGTGGACATTTATGATTTCGTTTTATTATTCATTGTACCCTAGTACATTGGTAGTGATAGGAAATGGAGTATATTTATATGTTACTGCAGGATGGGCTTGTATTATTACCCTATTTCTTTTAAGTGAAAAAATGGCAGCTTTCCTAAGAATAAAGCAATAAACCTTAATTAATAAATTTTAAGTAATTATTTTTATTTATTGATAATTGAATTAATTTTAATGATAAGTTTCCTGTACCGAGCAAACTCTGATTTTTTAGCATTTTTCATAGCCTTTTCAATAAATGATTTTATTCTTGTTAATTTTAATGAAAGAATTTGAGATTCTTTTGGATAAAATTTGTAAATGGAGAAGAGCAACAATAGAGCGTTTTCTAAAAGGTTGAGGTTATCTTTATTGTTTTGGCAAATGTCAATGAGAGGAGAAAGAGAGGCTATTTGGGAGCAGAGTTGAGAGAGTAAGATTGGATGATTAGAGATGTTGAGCATAACTTTGAAGCAATGTGACATTATTTCTTGATGAGGGGGAGATCGATTGCAAGATTGGATGAGATTGTATAATTTTAAAACAACATTAGCGTTTAGTAATTTTAAAGCGCAGTCAAATGACCAAAGAGTAGCTGCTTCTAAATGAAAACAAGATTGGAGAACAACTGAAAGACTTGGACTTGAAGATAATAAATCGAGAGCCTTTTGAGTTCTGTTGCACAATTTCATTTCTTCATTTGAATCTTTTGATAATTTTATAATATTGTTTTTGATATTTTCATGTTTTGAACTGAGAGATTTTCTCACTTGAAATCCTTTCCATAATCTTTGTATTTTTAATGCTGCCTCATTTTCATCAAGACTCTTTTGTTTGGAGATTAAAGTTTGATTTTTAATGAGTATTTGAACATTAATTCTTCTAACGAACGCTTGAATTGTTAAAATAGATTCAACTTTGCGTTGTCCAAGTTTAACAGACAAATTTCTCTTAATCAAACATTGAATTGTAGTTAAACTCTCAAAGAATAATTTATGTTTATGAATTAGTAATTTTCTTTTTATTAAAGATTGAAGATGAATTAATCTTTTTTCATTTCTTGTTTCATTCAAGACTAAAAATCTCTTTGATAAATTTTGAATTAAAACAATAGATTTAATTCCATTTTGATATTTCAGAAATACAATATTTCTTTTTAAAAGACTTTGAAGATTTATTAAATTATTCTTTAAAGATTTTGTTTTGTGTAATGCAATAGATCTTCTAACAAAAGATTGGATGATTGTTGAAACTTTTTTCTTTTTTAATTCATTTTCAAGATGAATATTTTTTTCATTTAGATGAATATTTTTCCTAATTAAAGATTGAATCTGAATAATTCTATTTTTAGAATCTGTAAATCTTTGTGTGGCTAAGCGCATCTTTATTGGCCCCTGTAGATCGTTTATTGCATTAACAAACAAAGAAATTTTAGATTTAATTAAAACTCTTTTAATTTGACTTTGAAAGGAAATGATTTTATTCTTTAAATTATGATTGTTTCTTTGTTGTAAATTGCGTTTAATTAAGCATTGAATAGAAACAATTGATTGTAGAGTATTTCTTTGACTTTTAACAATAATAAATCTTTTAATTAAACTTTTAAATTCATTTATTGTTTTTATTTGTTTCTTTTTCTTTTCTAATTGAATTGATTTCTTTATTAAAGATTGAGTGGTACAAATAAAAGACAATAAATTCATTTTCTTTTGTTTAATCAATTTCATTTTTATCAAACTTTTAATCGCATTAATTTTATTAATTTCACTTTTTCTCTTTTCTGTCATCAACTTTTTTCTTATCAAGATCTGAATTGAAATTATTCTCTCAATCTTTTCCTTTTCAAGTTTCAATTCATTTTTCATTTTACATTTCAATAAATTCATTTTTATTAAACTTTTCAATTCATTAAAACATTTTTCTATTTTATTTTCAAGTTTTAAATTTGAATGTTTTCTCCAAGCGTTTTGAATGACAATCGCTGCGTTTGTTTGTCTTACAAGAAAATTAAAAAGAAATGAAATTAATGAAATCACAACTTTTTCATTCATTTCTTCTTGCAATTTATTTATTGTATTTAAAATAATTGAATCACAATTCTTTAATGTTTTTATCAACAAATTCAAATTATTCTCTTTCACGATCGTTTCCAATCCTTTTGTCTTTTTTCTTACTGGTGAAAATTCAGCAAAATACCCTCCATTAACAAATGCATTGTTTGTTGGCTGCTGTCCTAAAATTTGTCTTTTTCTTTCCAAACAAAGATATTTAATTTTATTTTTATCTAAATTTAATAAATAAAAAGAAACAATCAAACAAAAACATGAAAGATCAGAAAATGAACTCGTGAAATTGTGAATTGTAATTCCCGATTTTTCACAAATAATTTTGACCCATTCAAACAATAAAGACAATTCTTCAGATTGAAAAAATAATCCAACTTTATTCTCTGGAATTTCTTCTTTTGAAAAATTCCTTCTTATTCTATTCACTTCCGTTATCAACTCATTCTTATTAACTAAAACTGGAAATTTATATTCATAAAACATTCTCCAAAGTAACGATAGTGTCTTTTCTTTATGTCCCATAACAATATCTTTAGGCTTCACATCCTTTACTTTGTCCATTTCCTTTAAAACTATCAAAATGTTTCTTTCTTTGGAAGAATTACTACTCGGATCCTGTACCTTATTTATCAACTCTGGCTTCTTCAAAAATAACGAAATCAACTTGACAAGCCTAATCCCATCCTTCAAATCAACAGCCAAATTGTTAATCTTCATTTCATATTCATCAATAAAAGTTTGACTATATTTAAATTCCATCCCAATATGCAATAAATGACGCCTTAAATCTCCCTCTCCATGCATATACATGGGTCCAAGAAAAATAATCATCTCATTCACACTTTTGAAATAAGCATTCTATAAAATTTCATTCAAATAATTTTACCTTTCTAAATAAAGTTGGTTTACTCTTTCTATCCCTTTTAAAAACATCAACAATATACAAAATAGCCAACATATTAAACAAAATATCCAATGAAGTTTGACCATAATGAAATAATACTCCCTACATTCACACAACAAATTTTCTTTACACTCAACAAATTATTCACTCCTTGCATATTCTCAATCGCTCTTTCATCATACCGTTTCCCTCCAATCACCTCACACGCCATTGCCAACCACAACCCCTCCACATTCATCATAAACTCTATAATCTTCACTCGCAATCCAATATCACTAGAAAAATCTAACCCCTTTTTAAAACTCAATCTTCCTTGGTCAATTTCCCTTTTCAAGTTTTCAAGAACACCTCGCTCCTTTTCATAAATTGTCTTAAAAATAGGCCTCAAATACTCTAATCTAGTGCTCGACTTATAGTCGTTTGCTATCTCTTGGTTTATCCATTCAACTAGCATAACTTGCATAGAATCGTCTGGCTCGGAAGCAGGCATAAAGTCCTGCATAAGCGTTTTTCTCAGAGTAGGACTTTGTGGAATAAGCGGCCGTACTTTTAAGCGACCATACAGTGGTGAATTGGGTAGAAAAATATTTTCCTTTGACATTGCCACCAGGGTTCTCAAAGTCACTTATAAAATATTGTATACTTTTATTCCATTCTATAAAAGGGTTATTTATCTAAAGCTCCAAAGTAAAATAGCACCAAATCATCCTGGCTATCATTCACAATGTAATGCTTTTCCTTTACATCAATTCTCACAATATCATCCTTTTCCAACACACTCTCCCTCCCATCAACATAAATCTTCCCACGTCCACCAACAACATAAAAAAATTCCATCATATCCGCATGCTCATGTTCCGTCACTCTATCCCCACTCTTCAAAATGCAATGCGCAATCTGCATCAGTCCAGTATTCCCCATCTCCCCTCTACCAAACAAAACCCGTTTAAACAAACTGGAATCATGCGACACTGGCACTTCAGGCTGGTCTCTTAATTTAACATGCTTCATTTGCCATTTTTACAAAAGTAGACTCGAGAAGAGTCGCCAAAAATTGCCGTTTAGATTGCTCCAAACAGCACGTTGGAAATGTTAGTTTTCAACTAGCAATTACTTTGGCTCCGTTNGGCTCCGTTGGAACGTCACTGCCGAAAGTCTTGCCTCTGCAAAAGAGTACCTGGAAATTTCATGCAAAATTTTGAATTTGTCATTTTAACATTGTTGGGGTTGTGGGTTTTAGAGATCNCTTACACATACACCAACGACAGCGCCTCTTAATATATACACAGACTCACGAAAAGCTGTTACCACAATACGCTACATACAAACCCAAACTATCTGGACTGAACGAGACAGAATACAGTTTAACAACCAGACATTAATAGAGTTATTACAGCATATGCTTTTAAAACGGCAAGCTCCGACGAACTTGCTCTNACGCTTAATTAATATATTTTGATAGACACTTCGGCGACTATTAGGTGGTTTATTGGTTATGTTAGTAGAAAGCGGTAAAAGAGTAAAGATTGTTGAGCCCTCGAATACTCTTTTCGTGTTAATTTTCCTTGATCTATTACAAGGCATGATTTATTGAATGAGTTTTAGAGGTTTGGTGCTATTGGCTATTTGTCTTCTGAAAATGTGGATTTTGGTGTATTGTGTACATAAAAAGTTAGGATTCTATTATAGAATGAATGGTAACATGTAGCCCATTTGTTTCATGACAATTGGTGACAAGAGAAATCAGTGAGCATATAAGAAGTCCAGATTATATCCCAGTAATAAATTATCAAATACATCATAGAACATTGCCTTTTTAAATGAAAAGATGAGGTACATCTGTCGCTCAATGTCGGCAATGGCTCTTGGATTAACTCATGCATCACTCTGATTAACAAAAACCGCTGCTTAAAAATCAAAAAGGCTGCAAATTAGAGTGGACAAGGAAAGATGGAGATAGCAAGAGTTGGACGAGGATGTTCGTTTCTTTTGGTCCCATTGTTAAAGCAGACAGTTATGCTTGAGATTTCATCTTTACTGATTGCTGCTGGTTAGATTGATAAAGTAGAAGCTCTATAGGTTCTATCAATGCATAGTTTGGTATCTTTTACTGCGAACTTTGATTGATAATAATTAATACCGCATTCAGTGAACCTAAAAGAATGATGACTAGCAAAAATAGTAGTACGGATTTAATCAGTGGAAATGGAGCATTCATTTATATCATTAGTTATCTTCATTTTCAACATCGTCGGCTACATTCCAAGATTCTTAAGATCCTGGTGAGATGCATGTACGAAAACATTGATCCACGACATGATACATCAAGCGATAAATGAATAAGAGTTCGTCAGTACAATCGAGTACATAGAGAACAAACNGCGACAGAATACAGTTTAACAATCAGACATTAATAGATTTATTACAGCATTTGCTTTTAAAACGTGAAGCTCCGACGAACTTGTTCAAAGTCAAGGCCCATTCGGGTGTAAAATGGAACGAAACAGCAGATA
>KE561139.1:0-23001 GCA_000442015.1 Rozella allomycis CSF55 | reverse complement strand
TTACGACGCATATCCTGAGACAAGACGAGTGTTGGATGGTTGCTGCATTCATAGTAGAGTGGGATTTCTGCAGGCACATATTCCGTCGCACTGTCGTATACTGTTATCGTGGCCCAGTTTATCTGGAACCTGTCGTTTGTCATGCTTAATGTGAATTGGTGCTCAAAGAGCTTGCATAGAGATTCTGATAGACTCGTGGGCAGTCGCGATTTGATTATTCTTCCCAGTGGGATTGTCAGAGTTTCTGTGTTGTAGTCGATTTCAGGGTATATTGCGGTTNGTCAGAGTTTCTGTGTTGTAGTCGATTTCAGGGTATATTGCGGTTAAAACTTGGATTTCTTCTGGATCCATAAAATGTGGCTGGCAAAGGAAGAAACGAAGTAGTAAAAAAATTGTTTTATTTAAACTAAAACTAATCAATCCAATATATTTCAGTATTTCAATTGAAAGAAATCAAATAATTGCGATGAAAATTAAACTATAGCTTTGTCTTTTTGTACGAAAACGTGATAATCTCATCCTCAGAAGATGATTCACAGTTGATTACAACAGAATCAACTTTTCGTTTCTTTTTAATATTAATCTTTTCAACACACGTATTCACACGCTCAATCTTTTCTACTATAGACGCAACATAAGTCATACCTCCAATTTCTTCGTTTGCCGCAATAGGTGATACTAGTGGCTCATCTTTCTTTGCATCTAATTTTAGTAGCCAATAAAGTCTAGAAATAATGCCATTAAAAACTGCAAAAAGTGCAAGAAAATGTGTTTGGTGAATTTGTGCATTGTTTATCATGGCAGACTCCAAAATCAGATTCATAGTCTATTAAATAATCAACAAACGGCTACCTTATCCCTTATTATGGCTTTATGATTTGTGGATTTGTACTTTTTCAAGAGTGAGTGTATCTTTATTTCCTATACAGGTTGGACATACCTGATTTAATTTTCTAAAGGCTAAAAATTTTCCCAGTTGGTGCTGATGTCGTTTAAGTAATTTTTCTAGAATTTTAATTTCATGGTCCATTGTGGCGAAGCACCACCCGCGCAGTGAAACAAATGATTTGAAAGAAAAGTGTTTTATTAATATTTAGTCAATTAGAACACCCGCTGTTACTCCTGCAGAACCTGCACCAAGAGCTGTTAATAATATAGTTGAATCACTGGGTTTTCCTTTGGACTTGTTTGTCTCATCCTTGATTTGTGATTGTGGATCTTTTTTTGGCTTTTGTTGTGCATCATGATCACCATTTTCAGATGTTGTCTTTTTCGATGAAATTTCTGATAAAGCATCTTGGCGGGAATGCAAATCGATGGGGTCTACTTGTGTATCAAAGTCATGCTCGCTAGTACTTCTGACTACCTTGTCGGCATGAATGGCTTTGAGGAAGCTTTTGTTCATATTAGCACGTAGATATTCTAATTCCTGTGGGTCAAGATGTTCCTTTTCTGTGAGCCTTTTCAAATATTCTGCCTTTTCCACTTTACTTTCGTTGGCATTATCATTTTGGTATCTTTGAAGTTTTCTGACGATGTGGTCGCGATAAATATTCTTTTGAACGTTGAATGAATCAATGTTTTCATCTTGATGAATTTTCGTAGCCAGTCCAAGGTACCTGTCCATTGCTTGTTCATCGCCTGACATCAATTTTGATTCCAACTTTTTCATATTTGCAACACCAACTCCCTTTTCCATAATTGAACGGTCATTTAGCTTGTTGGCCTTTTCGATTTCAGACTCAAGAGCCTTCATTACTCTGTCTTTGCTGGATAATGACCAATTATCTGTTTTGGTCTCCAAAATTGACTTGAGTTCCTGTTGTTGTCTCAAGAAACTTTTAAGATTTCCAATGTCTTGATTCTCAAATCTTCTTAACGGTCCATATGATATCAAATGACCAGCTCTTTCGGCATAAGTATGTTTGGCTATTTCATTCGACGCTGATTCAATATTGTCGTCTACCAAGCTTTTGAAAGTATTGAATGTTTTAGAATCCTTGTTGGTCAGATCGTGATACATTTGTTTAGTATCCTTTCCTTTAAATGCGACTCGAATATTTTGGTATAACTCAGGTCTTTTTGGTATTACCATTGCTGTCAATAAGCAGACATAGGTTGTCATNTGTCAATAAGCAGGCATAGGTTGTCATCAAGAAGAATTGAAAAGTTTTCATTGGTATTTGTTGGGAAACATTCATATCACTTGCCTTTTATAACTTTTGAATGACATTTTTTGAACCAATCATGTAACCCGCGTGAATTGTACCAATCAAATTAATGAGCTAAAAATAAATTCTATATTTAGAAATGATGCGCTTTATTCTTTCGAAACGATGATAGAGGTTAAATCGATTAATAAACATGAATTTTGAACATTTTTGTTGATGCCCCATCTTCCTAACCTAGGCTCTTGACCAATAGAAACACCCAAGAATTTTCCAGAGGAACTCAAAGAAAGAGAATTAAGATAACCATCCTAAATAAATAAATGACAATATCTATACCACACTCAATGAACCGATTAATTCAGCTTTCTTGACAATTCCTTGGTCACTAATCAATTTCCAAAATTTGATGGATCCGTCACTGGAACCGGAAACAAGCAAATCGCTAAATTTAACAGTTGCCAATGAAATGATTCCTTGACTGTGGGCCCCAACAAGTGAGAAAGTGGGTTTCTTTTTGTTTATGTTCCATAGACAAAGCGTTCCATTATCACTTCCAGATGCGAAACAATTTTCATCCAACATTTTCACAACATCTAAACTTCCACCGTGTGGGATCGACGCTCTAAATACTAACTGAGATTCCTCGATTATTTTGAAAAGACGAACAGTTCGATCTCTCAATCCAACAGTAACACAATTTTCTCTTGACAAAGAATCAATTGAAACAACTCCGTCTTGATGTCCAAAGAGTGTTTCTACATATGATAGTTCATCAATATTCCAAATCTTTATCGTTCTGTCTAAAGATGATGAATACAATTGGTTGTGTCCTTTTCTAAACGCTAATCCCTATTGGGGTTATATTTAAAAAAATTACAGTAACTGCCTTTCTGTGTTGCTTGAAGCATTTTAGATGTTTATTTTCTTTAGCATCCCAAATATGAATCTGTTTATCCTTTCCAGCAGACGCTAGATATTTCCCATCTGAAGAAACTGCCAACGCTAGAATATGATCAAAATGACCATCTGGATTTGGAAGTGATTCTTTTCCTTTGCCTTTCTTACTTTTTGGAGGAATGCAAGATCCGAAAGTGTGTAATTTCTTGCCAGTCTCTAAATCCCCTATTTAAATTTTAAAATTGCATTTACATTTAATTATATTGGAATCTTTGGAAGCTGTGAATAAAAACTTTTCATTTTCAGAAATGCAAACAGCGGTTACCGCAAGTCTATGACCTCTAAACTTCTTGATTGATATATTTTCAACGTATTCATCTGAGAAATCAAAATTTGATGCAATAAATTTAAATATTCGGCCTCCTTCTTCCATCTATCAAATTCATCATAACTATTTACCTGAGCATTCAACATTCTCGATGCGATCAACTCTTTATCTATTTCAGCTGCATCTATTTCGTCATCCGCTATTTAAAATTCCAAGATTTTTTTACCTATATCAGCTCTCATATTTTCAATATATTCTTTCGCTAATCTCAAACGTTTTTCAGCGGGCGTTTCCTTACTTTCTTCATCACTTTCAGATAAAGAATCTAATGACTCTTCATCTTCAAAAATATCATGAGCTTCATCTTCTTCCCTGGAACGCTTCTCCGATACGAAAAAAGAATCTGACATTAACCCCTGGACAAATGTGGCTTTGTCAACTCCAAAAGTTATTCACCGTAGGATTCATGTAAACGCAATAATGTAAATATTTTTATTTCCATTCTTATGTTTTGATTTTAGCCATTCAAAGCACGTGTTTTTATTGACTTTTTCAGCCACGTATAGTAATGTCAATTCAAACATTGGTTTTACTGCTAGGGTTGCTACTGCTTGCATTTGTACAGCATTCTTCGGGTTATGAGTTCACTTTTGGTGCTATGAATTTAAATGTTTTCGGTGTGACAAAGCTTAATGACTCTTTAGTGACATCGACAATATCCACCATAATAACAAGATACGATGTGTTCTTGGCTCAAGAAATTAGAGACATTAGTGGTAGTACCCCATCGAGATTACTGTCAATGGTGAATAACTTGACTTCCGCTGGATATGAATTAGTTGCTAGTGATCATCTCGGGAAAAGTTCATCCAAAGAGCAATACGTATATTTTTATAGAAAGGACAGGGCTGTACTTATAGATCAATGGCAATACGATGGAATAGCGGCAAGAAACTTTGAAAGGCCGCCATTTTGTGTATTGATGAGCTTTGGTCATGAAAAGGTAGTATTTATAGGGTTGCATGCGAAACCAGCGGCAGCTATATTTGAAATTAATTCATTAAAATATGTCTATGATGAGGTGTTACAAAGGTGGGGTGAATCTAACATTATGATCATGGGAGACCTCAACGCTGATTGCCAATACGTTAGAAAGAAACATTGGCACTTACCCAAATCTGATTCCAGCAGCACTGAAGATGAAGGAGTATTTACAGATTCTGAAAGTTCGCGTGCCAAAAGAAGATCTCGCAGGAAACCAAAGAATTTAGCTCATGCACCAATTGGTTATGACGAAGACGATCACGGATATTCAGGAGATGACGAAGCTTCAGAGAGGCCTAAGAAAAGAAGGGTAAAACAGAAGAGAAGCGATGACAATACTGTAAATCATTCAAATTTTACTGTGCTACTTTATCATGACACTAGACTTCATTGGTTGATTGAAACGTCCGTAGATACAACCACAAGTATTTCCACCTGTTGCGCTTTTGACAGAATAATTGCCTCAACTAGTGCCATGAGACTTGTTGTGCCTAATAGCGCTAAACCATACTACTATCCTTGTGATATATACTCCTCTGAAACATCCACGAAGAAACCTTGGCATCCTGACAATGCTTGCGAAAAACTTAAATTAGATCTCGCAGACATTTCAAGAATCAGTGACCACTTCCCTGTTGAAGTAAAGTTAGATATCAAGCCAAATTTAGCCGACAGTGTTTTCAATTTGGCAAAATCTCTTTTTGCCATTCGTATTTTGATTAACATTTAATAAATATAAATTAATAATCGAATTTTGTTCTAAAGCTTAAAACATGGAAAATTTGCCTTCAATGACAGCCAAGGCGATCGAAGTGAATGAAACCAAAGTCCAACTTCAATTGTTTAAATCAATAGTTGATGTAAATTTTTGGTTCAGACTAGTTGATTTAAAGAAAGATGTTTTCAAACTAGATGATAAAGCTCGTCCTATTCTAGCAATTTGCCAAGGACGGGACCATCAAGCTCCCACGTCTATAGTCGAATGTTTCAAAAACGAATGCCTTAATCTTCAATTTTGCATGATTCAGGGGCTTCTCATGAACCAAAACACACTTGAAGACTATGCCGATTTTGACTATCGCAAATATATTAAGACACAATTAGAAGTGTATAAAGAAATGCTGGCGAATAATCATTGGGAAAAAATTGAAATTGGTGATTTCTGTAATTTTTTCCTTGTTTCATATGCTGATCTGAAGAAATATAAGTTTCATTATACCACAGGACATATCCTCCTTACTCATGGCGATCTTAATCTGGAGTTTCAACGGATAGATTTTACGCTTTTAGACTACTTAAATATTGACGATGCTTATTCATACATGAATGATCATGGTTTGCAAGCTGTGGCTGTTATCGCAAACAGCTTTGTGAGAATCAGCAAATTGAATGAATGCTCAAAAGAAACAGTAATCAATGTATGCGCTCATATTAAGTATTTTATCATTAAAGACTCAACCACTGGGAATAACATCGATCAAAATTGTCACAATATACTATTAATGTTAATGCAAAAGTATAAAGCCAGAAGCATAACTGCACTCATTTTTAGAATTCAAAAATCTAAAAATGTGGTTATTAAAACTCGAGCAAATCTTGTCCCCAACGTTGAGAATATTGGCCTCAGTGTTCAATTTTCTTCAAATATCACAAGTTTAGGACACCTCATGAACGATGACCAGTAATATGTTTTGTAATTTATTTATTTGGCTTGCTGAAACTGCCGTTGACCTTAATACAAAATTAATGAAGTGGAAGACAGCACCGGATCTTGACTTGGAAAAGATATCTTCATTGAGATGTCTTCTAGTTGGTGCTGGTACTTTGGGATGCAATGTAGCTAGATGCTTACTTGTAATTTTGTAATATTAATACTATAGGGCTGGAATATAAAATGCATAACATTTATTGACAATGGAGTAGTCTCACCTTCTAATCCTGTTCGGCAATCATTGTTTGTTTTTGATGATTGTAAAAATGGAGGACAATATAAAGCTGAAGTTGCAGCTCAGAGATTAAAAGATATCTACCCCAATGTGGATTGTAAAGGTATGGTGATGTCAGTACCCATGCCGGGTCATTCCATCGGAGATCCAGCTAGTTTTAAAAATGATTTGGCTGAGTTAATGGAAGTGATAAGCTTACATGATGTTATTTTTTTACTTACAGATAGTAGAGAGTCAAGATGGCTACCGACTCTACTAGGCAGGCTATATAATAAAGTACACAACGAATTTTTGCTAAATGTAGATTGTCATCAGTGTTGCTATAGGATTTGATTCCTTCTTAGTAATCCGACATGGTTTGCGTGAATATAACAATTCTTGTTACTTCTGTCAGGATGTAATAGCTCCCACGAACGTAAACAATACAAGCCTTTGTTTAAAGTCTTTACAAAAAAGGACACTGGATCAACAATGCACAGTCACTCGCCCTGGGATTTCAATGATTGCGTCAGGAACTGCGGTAGAATTATTAACATCATATGTTCAATCAAACTTGGCCAAGTATAGAAATGCTTTAATTGACACTAGTATTGGGGAATCAGTTTCGAATTCCACCCAAGATACTTTAGGGACCGCATATCAGCAGATCAGAGGATTTCTTTCTACCTACGAATTTATAAAAACTTCTTCGCCAAGATTCAATGAATGCGTTGCCTGCTCCGAAAAAATCATAAATGAATTTAAATCCGACAATATTGGATTTTTAGAAAGGATTTTCAACAATCCAGGTATCCTTGAAGAAATATCTGGGATAAGCAGCTTGAAAAAAGATTTGGATCAGCAAGAATTGGAGATTTCATTTTCAGAAGCGAGTGAGTAAATAAATAGGTCAGTATATGTATTTGTTTATTGTTTTTAGTCTTTAATAAACGGAAACCAAAATTTTCGCATTTTGCTCAATAAATAAAACAGTAAAGGATGGACCTCAATATGATGAGGTTTCTGAGGTTGTATTTTCAGCCACTGACCAGTGACCACTTCATATGAATTTTCCACACGAGGTTTGGCTGTTTATTTTGTCGCACTTAACTCTGGATGATTTGAAACAAGTCTCCAGAACTTCGATATGGCTTCGCTCAGTTTGCTTCGACTTCATCCTTCATCAAACCCCTGAATTAAGTTGTTCATGGAAATGCCCTTATGTACTTCAATATCTAATCAAGCAGAGGTGCGGGAAAGTATTAGCCATACATTCGTGCTGGAATATTCTTATGCACAACGAACAAAGAGAAAGGTTCGTATTTTTTCTGCATTGTCTAAAACAAAAGAACATGCCTCAAAAAGCTGCTAACTATGCGTTTCAATTTTCATGCCAATTCGACCTTATGCATGCCATCCAAAATATTGTCAGTTTTGAGAATGGTTATCAACCTTCTCCTTCCGTATACACAAACTCGAAGGCTGATGGCAATTTTAATTTTGCTATTGCTCATAACGGCCGGACAGGAATTGTTAAAATTTTGCTTGCAAACTCTACGATAGATCCAGGTGCCAATGACAATTATGCTATTCGCGGGGCTTCCCATAACGGTCATGTNGCTGCTAACTATGCGTTTCAATTTTCATGCCAATTCGACCTTATGCATGCAATCCAAAATATTGTCCTTTTTGAGAATGGTTTTCAACCTTCTTCTTCCGTATACACAAACTCGAATGCTGATGGCAATTTTAATTTTTCTAATGCTCATAGCGTGCGGAAAGGAATTGTTAAAATTTTGCTTGCAAACTCTACGGTAGATCCAGGAGCCGATGACAATTATGCTATTTGCTGGGCTTCCCATAACGGTCATGCAGATGTTGTCAAAATGTTGCTTGCAGATTATAGAGTAGATCCAAGTGCGGATGACAATTATGCTATTCGCTGGGCTTCCCGTAAAGGTCATGCAGATGTTGTCAAAATGTTGCTGGCAGATTATAGAGTAGATCCAAGTGCGGATGACAATTATGCTATTCGCTGGGCTTCCCGTAAAGGTCATGCAGATGTTGTCAAAATGTTGCTGGCAGATTATAGAGTAGATCCAAGTGCGGATGACAATTATGCTATTCGCTGGGCTTCCCGTAAAGGTCATGCAGATGTTGTCAAAATGTTGCTGGCAGATTATAGAGTAGATCCAAGTGCGGATGACAATTATGCTATTCGCTGGGCTTCCCGTAAAGGTCATGCAGATGTTGTCAAAATGTTGCTGGCAGATTCTAGAGTAGATCCAAGTGCGGATGACAATTATGTCATTCGATGGGCTTCCCTTGACGGTCATGCAGATATTGTCAAAATGTTGCTGGCAGATTCTAGAGTAGATCCAAGTGCGGATGACAACTTTGCTATTCGATGCGCTTCCTATAACGGTCATGCAGATATTGTCAAAATGTTGCTGGTAGATTCTAGAGTAGATCCAAGTGCGGATGACAATTATGCTATTCGATGGGCTTCCCGTAACGGTCATGCAGATGTTGTCAAAATGTTGCTGGCAGATTCTAGAGTAGATCAAAAGGTCTGCTAATAGTTGGATGCTTCAGATATGGTTTAAATTTTGGAACCTCTAATGCATTTAACTTTAAATTTTTAATTTCTTGTTTCAATATTATATGACTTTTTGAAATTTTCTTCTCACTTCTAAAAAAATTTCATCATCAATGGGAGGGGTATCATCTTATAAAGCTATGCGCTTTGGCTCCCAATCTACTTGTGTCGCCAAACAGTCTATCCATGTTAGGGTATTTCGGGAATAAAAAATATCTGCCCATAAGATCAGTCTTCTTTTTTCGTTTTTGGTAACAATATTTTTTACTTTGTGGATAGTATCGAAGCAGATTCTTAAAAAAGCGGTTGGCGTAGGTTTCAATGATTGCCGAACTCGTTGAAGGGGATCGAGAGTAAGGTGCGTCCCAGGTGGTAGGTTTGATAATCTGTGATAATTATTACCAATCCGGGGCGCTACAAACTTATTTATGTAGTTATATGTTGACATTAATTTATAATTAAGTATTCGTTCAACACGACCTTGATTACGGTTGCATGACCATGACGATATCCAATTATGCCAATTTTCTTCTTAATTCTGATGCATGACTATTGGGAATATCCAATTATGTCAATTTTCTTCTTAATCCTTATTGATCTTTTCATCACACTATTGCCTTATGAATTTTTTAAAGCCATGCCTGACTTTAACCTATTCTAAAAAAGAAGCCGCAGTTGTAATTGTGAAATTTCATGAATGACGAGCAGACTGAAGAATACGAAGTACTTTTATCAATCTTTCCCGATGAACTAAAAAGTAATATTCTACACTCGTGATAAAAGTTATCAGCGATAATCCCCCTACTTTACGCATTTACCTCTTAAACCAAAACGACGTCGACGAAGATGAAAAACGTAACAGTTATTTGAATGTAAGAATTAGGATACGCTGAATTTGTTTTACCCCCAGAATATCCTTCCGATCTTCCTGAAGTGTTTTTGAATGTAGGGTTTGATTCAACACAATTGGAAGCGGAACTCATTGAAATGGTAAGTATTCAAGGTGAATTGTAGTGCAGGCTGAACAAAATAGAGGGATGGTTATGCTGTTTACCTTGATATCTCATATCAACAGCGTAGTCGAGGAAAGAAATGAAATCGACAGACTAGAGGCGGAAAGGATGGAGCAGCTGTCATTAGAGCCTGAATTAAAGGGATTAGCAGACGCTGAAAAGAAAAATGGAACTCCTGTTACGGCTGAAACATTTGCGAAATGGAAGGCTGCGTTTGATAAAGAGAGAATGGAGAGCAAGGAAGAGATGGAGAGAATAAGGAGAATGAAAGGAAAGCTGACTGGCAGACAAATGTTCGAAAAGGACAAGACTTTAATAGCATCGGATGTGAATAATGGTGATGACCAAGATGTCGGTAAGGTTATTAAATTAGCTGAACAAGGTATACTTGATCCTTCCCTTTTTGTGCATGACGAAAACCTTCCATTAGATTTTTCAGAGGATGAAAATGAGGACTAGAAGATCATATAATAAAGATAATAAAATATTTATTTGCAACTTGTTCCTACAGAGTCGCCTACCGCCAATAATGTTTCCAAGGGCCTTTGGCTATTCTCTATCAAGTCATTGTCAAAAGAAACAGTATTTTGTTGCAAAAGTATCACCAGTGTTGAACCTCCAAATTTAAAATATCCCAACTCGTCCATTCTATGAAATAAGAGAAACACAATTACCTATTAACGCTTTGGTCAATATCAACAGTCCAAACGATGGATCCAACCATCATGGCACCAACAGCCACAATTGCCACTAATCCAAATGCTTCAGATTCGATGTATATGACGTTTCTAACATTTTCAGTGTAAACATTAACTGATTTCTGCCTGATTGCCATTGGATTTACAGTAAAATAATCGCCGGATATCTTCTTGATGGATTTAACTTNCGCCAGGTATCTTCTTGATGGATTTAACTTTTCCATCAACAGGGGAATGAAAGCGATGATAGTCCTGTGGCGCCAATCTATGAATGACCAAGGAACCTTCAAGAAATGGATGATTGGCTTCTTCTAATAATTCAGAGACGCTAAATTTTGATCCTTTTATCCAAATATCGACAGCTGTTGAAATTGATGGAAAGACTAGCGTTCTACTGTCAGCTGCTGAAACAAGAATTTTCTATCATTTGAAGAGTTTAAATTTTACTGGATCAGATGAAGCTAATTTTCTTGAAGATGGTTTAATTTTTCTATAAAAGAATTCATTGAAAGATTTGAAACTTTCAATGGGATCCAAAATTTCTTCGACATTCAAATTGTGATATTTAATGAAAGGCTCGATGCTCTTAACAGACGAAGGATCATCAAACTTTTTTCCTTGTTGAATTGTAAGCCTTTTCAATAACATTTTAACCATTTTAAGTCTAGATGCTAATTTATTAAAGTATATTGAGTATACTTATATTATAGGGAGCCTTTTGATGCATTAACCTGATTCCTAGTCTAATGTAAGTTGGCATTTTCTCTTCTAGTAATCTTCCAGTCTTTAAAGTTGAAATAATCTTAATACTTTTCTATCTTGAACGAGAATGTTGCCATTGTTGTTTCCAAGTTTAACAGAACCAAATGAAATAGTTTTAAAGATCGACATGAACCACTTCCTTGATGCGTGCTCTTCTGTTAAAAATCCAGACATTACTTTTAAAATAGATTTATTAAGATTACCGAATCTCCCAACCGATTCATTTAAATCGTTTTGATTCGAACATATCACAAGATGATTGATAATATCAAAATCCTTTACAAACTTTTTCATCTTTTTCCCACACGTTGGACATTTCTTTAAGAGTACCAAATTTTCTGAATCTCCATTCTTCATGCTTCCAGATATGCTAATGTTATCCAAACAATCAACAATATCCTCAACTTGAACTTCTGCATCTTCTTCTTTCCCAAACTTGCTAAACAAATCTTCAATGGTTTCTTCGCTCAAAGTACTTCCTATGCTCTCTAGCATTGAAATTAATTCGATTCTATTCAACTTTCCATTCTCATCATGATCATAAATCCCTGAAAGAATCGTCCAAAATCTTATCTTCAAATCTATCATATCCAAAACATATTTAATACCCGCATAAGCCCAAACACTCCCTTTAACAACCATGAACGAAGGGTCCTTGATGTCTTTTCTTTTCAGCTGCAGAGGAAGAATGAATTCTTTCCAAGCATTTTTAGGCAAATCTTTGATATTCAAATCTGCCTTGCCAATATAGTCATGCGTTGAAAACTTGTCATGGTCATAAACTGCGAAATTCACATCAAAATTCATTTCATTTGGCCCAACAGGTCTAAATATTAAATTACCATCCTCAATTACATGTAAACCTTTTCATTCCATACAGGATTCAGTGTATGTCTAATGAATCTAGTTTTATAAGTTTGCTTGCCAAATGATATAACCACAAACGGATCACTGTCATAACCAATCTTTATAAACGACTTTTCTCTTGGCAGATTTTTGGCTTCAATTACTATAAACTAATCTAATACTTATTACTTTCGAAATATATGACAGCGGCAATATCCGTACTATTCATCACTGACAGTGTTTCGGCAGAGTCGTCCAGGTCAGGAGAACCAGCAGACGCCATTTCATCAAAGAATTTCACACAAAGATACCCAATTACATTCCTCTCAATCTCCAATATTTCTTCAAAAGGTATAGAGGCCTCAAATTCACAAAGTACAATTTCGCTATCCCTGTGGCAAATTTTTACCGAAACAGACTCACTATAATCGTTTTTATATATAACAACCTTTTAAGCTCTATATCTTTGACAAATCTGGACCCGGTATCTATTATAACTGGCTCACTGCCCTTTGGTTCAAGGCGGATTGAATAGTTTCCAGCAAAACTACTCTCTGAACTGTTGTCTAAATTTTATTAAAGCTATTAAATTACACACGACGGTCACTAAAGGCATGTTTTGTTGCCCTCTCCAAAATTACAATTTAGAAATTTATGACGTGTGCCTGATCTAAAATCTGAATCTGCCAATTTAAATACATTAATATTCAGTGTTTGAGTCATGTTTGGCTGTAATTATAGTCAGCCCCTGCTAGTCAATAATTGTCAATAAATCTAAAAGAAATTTAACCGGGTTATAAATTTATTTAAGCAAAGTTCACTTCAGGATAAACTTCAGCAAACTTGGCGAAAAGTTCTGGATTATTACGGCGAAGTGAGTTTGGATCAACCGCGAGACACACAAAGATTGTTGCAGTTCCAGAATTAACAACAGTTGTTACGGTGGAGAAAATAACAAGGCCGACAAATAAACCAATGACGACGAATATGACAATAATTTTAACTGAATCAGAATCAGAAGTTATTCCAGTTGCGATGACTAATCCTGCAACTGCAGCTGAAAGCACACCGCAAATCAAACTGCCAAAAGATAAAGCTGTTCCAACAAAGTTATCATTGATAATAGCATCAACTCCTCTACTCTTAACCATTGTCCAAGTGTCTTTTGCCGCAGCACAGAACGGTTTTCCATACATCGCAACTTGAACATACGCATAATGATTAAAATATTCAATCAATGATTCAATATAGCCAAGACAACATCCCATAACGGCGCCAAAAAATGATCCATCGCGAGCTGATTGGCGTAAAAGTTCACGTAAAAATTGAATAATTGCGACAATCAAAGATCCAAAACAGATAGAACCAAAAGAATAAGTTAAAGCACGTTTAGCGGATGATCCAGTAGGATTAGAAATAGCTTGACCAGTTCCTTCCATAAAGTAAAATGTTGAATAGACTCCACTTAGCGTAACATGACCAGTATTGGCAATAACTTGCTGTGTCCAGTAGAGAGAAAAGATGAAGAAAATTATTGAATAACCTCCGTTTTCAAAGGCGAACATAGAACCAACCATAGCAAAAGCGATAAACACCGACAGAGTGACGGTAGCGATCATTACAACAATTGGCACGTTTAACATCGCAGGATATCTCTTCAGAACACCAACTACAGATTCCAACACAAGAGCTGCAAAAGGAATACGATTTCTGGAAAAATAGAAAAAGATCAACTGTAATCCCGCAATAATGAACATAACAACAGCTCCATTCATCACCCTTTGCGCAATATAAAGGACCCCCAAAGCTACAGTAAAAGCAATATTCATGATAAAAGTAAAGTAAATCAGCTTTTTAGCGTGGCGATACATCAAATAGGTGTAGAACGATGTAAACACTATAGCGACAGCAAGCATAGACGCAATAGAAATCCCCAAAGTATGATCAGGCACTGGAAGTGAATTGCCTCCCGATGAAGAAGTATCTCCGAACCTTGCATGATTTATGAATGCATGGATACAATAACCTCCAAGGCCGATTAACACGACGAAATGAAACAAATACAGAAGCGCTGCCCATAAATCTTGGTACACCGGTCTACCACTGACGTTGGAAGTGCTACCGTGCTTCTTGGAATCTTCTGGAACCTTTTGGTCTTGAGGGGCATAAGGAGGATTATATTGTGGTTGCGAGTAATTTGGTTGTGGTTGTCCATACGGTTGCTGCCAGTTTTGCGGCTGACCATATGGCGCGTTGCCATACTGTGGTTGCTGATACGACATGTGGCTGAGTCGTTTTAATGACACCAAAAATNTAATGACGCCAAAAATAGAATTTCGATAAACCAAAGCCAAATTTTTAAAGCTAAAGGAATATCGTAATGATGTCGAGTGACGTTCATAAATTTGTAGTCTTGTTTAAGGCTGTTGGAAGTACTCCGATCTTGAAACAGAACAAGTTCATGGTAGATGCCAATCAAGATGTCGCCTCTTTAAGCGATTTTCTTCGCAAGCAATTGAAGCTGGGTTCTGAAGGAGGAAATAATCTATTTTTATACGTCAATAGCGCGTTTGCGCCAGCACCTGATGAATCACTACGAAATCTATACAAATGTTTCAGCTCAGAAGGAATACTTGTAATAAATTATTGCATTACCGTAGCATGGGGGTAATAAACATCAAAATTACATGAATTCAAAATTTTATTGTGCTATTACAAGCGATTTAACTATTTTAGTTCATCCTCTATAAACTGCTTTAAGGACATTCCAGGAATAACAAAATTGTCAGCTTCAGATTCGGATATNCTTCAGACATGGATATAATAAATACACCACTTTCTTTTGTGGTCACTATATGAAAATACACAAAATGTGATACTCTTCAAATTATAGTACTGTACCAGTGTTTGAAGGATTATTTTACAATTATTGTCGCTTGACTGAAAGCNTTGACTGAAAGCATGCAACTATAGGATCATCCCTAGAAGATTTTCGCTGCTTCCCTTTTCTATTTTTCCTTGTTCTAGGCGACATCAAAGCGCTATTAACGTTTTCTGATCTCCCCACACTGCACGAACAATACATTCCGCTATCCATATCCTGAAACTCTCTTGTTCCAGTGCCATCTCGCCTAGAAACAAATCCTGGAAAATTTCTAGCATCAACAGGCAGGATCACCGACAAGAACCTCAAAACTTGATCTTCAATCCAGTTCAGTATATCAGAATGGAAATACTTGCGAATACTCTTCCGCAGCCTCGACTCCACATCATAAAACGCTTCTGAAGGTCTGCGCACAGTAACACTGCCAAGACTCAATCCACCAGCACTTGCCGCCAGCTCCATCATCGCCGACGAGCCCTGCTGCCCATCCTCATCAGACGCCACCATCTCCCCTCTAGAATCTTTCCTCGATCTCTGCGACTGCGACCGCTGGCTCAACGGCGATCTGAACACAGTCGCGCTGCTCGACGGCAAAGGCAGCGATGTCGACAGCACACCAGTATCCACCTCATCCAGAAACGAGTTCCGACGCCTCCGTCTCGACCTACCGGGAATCTCCTCATCTCCTTCCAGCAAGTAGGACGCGTTTTGTGAATGCGATATCGACCGTCTGCCTCGTCGCCGTACTAGCGGGCTGTTTTGCGTGGAATGCTCAAATACGTTCGATGCCCTGGAATTTTGGATTTCTAAAGTTATATATTAGTGGTGAGGTTACCTTGAGCTGCTGATTCCATGCTTTGCGCAATGGTGGGAAGCGATGCAACTAGTTCATATAACAGATTAAGATCGGTTATGGCCATAAAGAAACAAGTTTCTGCTTGTCAGAGAATAACGACCGGATAAAACGTCGGATGCGCCACACAGTTGGGCAATAAACAAATACATTAGGAAAATAGTTCTCAATAGTAGATCTAACATTAAAGGATTGAAAATGAAGATTGTAACATAAATAATTTATGACTTATTAATTTATTGATTTATTAATTGATGATCTTTCATTCTCCCTAAACAATTTCACTGATCAATGAGATCCCTAAACTCTGTCACCTCCCAATCCCTAAACTCCCTTTTAGAATCCTGATCATCTTTTCCCAACACTACCGCCGAACTATCCGACGACCCAAGAACATTTCCAGCAACTCTATAAACATCTTCAAGCGTAATTTCAAAAAGTCTATTTCTTCTCTCCTGCCTCATCTCATCAGTGATTCCATGCTCAAACAGCAAAACACCTTCAGATTGCACATCAACCGGCGAGTCCATTGCAGAGAATAGTCCCAGTTTCGCTTCATGGAGATCCTTTGAATGACTAGAATAAAGCGTACCTTTGGATCAAATGGTTTGGATTTAACGAATTCTTCTGTTGATTTGAAAATTTCAATTGATTTCAGTGGATTTGGGTCTCTGTAAGAGTAGAAAGAAAAGATGCCGTTTAGAGAGGAATAGGAAGCACCACCGCCATACGCGCCATTCTTTTCACGGATTTCCTTGTGCAGAAATTTGTTTGTGAGTAATTTAGCCAAAACAGATAGCGCCATGGCATCTTTATGCAGATAGGGAACAGCCTTTATAGCGAGACTGGCAAACGAACATCCAAAGGGAAGTGGAATGAATGAATGTGATCCTGATTGTGCAGTATGCTCAAATGATTCGGAATCTTTAAAAGAAGTGGAACCAAATCCTGAAACAAAGTTATTGATGCTGAATTCAACTGATTCTTTGTCTTGAGTGACTAGAAACATTCGCATATCTTTTAAAGCTATTAAAGAGGATGAAAGAAAATGCAAAGTTTCGGATATCTCTTTAATAGATTTTGATTTTAGCATATCTAAGAATCTAACATAATAAAGACCAGTCCATAATTCATCAATAGCCTAAACAATATTTGAATATTTTCTACTTGTGGCTTTGTTAATTTACTGGCGGCAAATTGCATGGCGTATGAATGACCCTGGCTGGAAATACTTGACATTGCGTTTGAAGCATTCTAATGAAATGAATATGAGACTTGTTACAGAGTTTATCAAAGTTTTTATGTGATCAATGTCATTAAAGTTTGTTGATTTTAGTGCTTCAGAAATTAGATTGAACATTTTGTTCGTGTTGTTTGCCAAGGCATAGGAAGATATGGATAATCCAAGGTTAGCTTTGTTTGAATCATTAAGATTTGGAGATAGAAAAGGAGAGAATGAAATACCACCAGTGTGTTGTTCAATATCTTGTTGAAATTGAGCTTTTGATTTAGTAGTGACACCAAGATCACTCAACATCTTTAATGAATGAGAAATGATTGAATTACAAAAGATAGAATTGGAATAAAAGATAAATCAGATTTTGATAGATTTTGAAAGGGGATTATAGCATTGAAATAATTTATCCCATTTGTTTCTGTTTCTCTCAAGAATAATTTTGTTGAATTTATTGACTTTGTAAGAACAGAATAATCTTTTCCCTTTTTTGATATTTCATTAATCTCTAAACATGGCAAAATATTTTCTTTTAAAAAAGATTTTAATTTCTTTACCATCTTCATTTTCTTCTTGTCTTTGTTTAACTTTTAAAGCTTCTTTCAATATTTTATTTTTATCATTTTTCTTTATTAATTCATTTAAAATTTTAGATTCTTTTTCATCTAAATCTTTTTGATAATTTTTATTTGGTTTTGAAATAATAATTTTAAATTTTGGATCTTTGAAAAAATATTTAAATATTCTAGATTTAAACATATTTGGATCTTTTAATTCTTCTCTTAATTTATTCAAGATCTAAATTGAAAAAATAGATTAAGAAATTTACTTGTTCTAAATTTAAAGATTCTAAAGGATTTATTCCATGCATCCATTTCATCATTAAAGATTGAGCAATTCCTATTCCAAACTTTGATGTTTTATGTTTCAATGAAAGTTCAATTTGATGCAACGCTGCTTCAATTCTTTCCATCGGAAATCCTTCATACATTGACTTCTCCAATGTTTCAAAAATTATTTCTTTCACTTTCTCTACATCGCCTTCACTAATCCCCTGCAAACCAAATGAAAATGTTGAAATTCTATTTCATCAACTTTAACGTAACTTCTTACGGTGTGTTGCAATCATATCCATTGATTGGTGAATATTCATTTCCAAGATTTGTTTCAATCAAACTTTTATACATGGGTGATGCTGGTCCATTCAATAACAAACACGATAAAAGTCTCATCACAAAACTCTCATATAAATCTTTCACTGGATTCGTATAGAAACTCAAAACCATCTTCACTTGTTTCTCTTCTTCTCCAACTATTTCACTTCAAATCTACAACTCTTACTTGGATCTACTGGACAATCAATATAAACAGTTTCATTTCCCTTAATCTCAAATCCATCAATCCCACTCTCATCAATCTTTTCCTTTTCTTCAAACTCTTTAATTTGCGAATCAAGATACTCCATAACATTCAAAACATTCACATCCCCATACGAAACAAAATACGCATTCGTCGGATGATAATTCTCATTTCTAAATCTCACCAATTCCTCATAACCCAATCTCAGTATTTCACTCGGATCTCCCCCACTATTCACCCCAAACTTACTTCCCTCAAACATCGCCTTCTGCCACTCATTCTCAAACACACTATTCGAATCAGACTACTCAATCCCAACATCACTCATTACCAACGCACCCTTCATCTCATTAAACACAACCCCCTTAAACTCAACCTCAGAATCCACATCCCCCAAATCCCGCTGCTCCAGCCGCCACCCCTCCTGCATAAAATCCTCCCGCTTCAGCAGCGGCCGAAACACAGCATCCACATAGATCCTCATCAAATTATTATAATCACTCTCATTCTCAGTAGTAAACGGATACATTGTAAAATACGGAACTATCACACACAAAATCAACAACATTACACGTCCACGCATTCATATAGTTCGACAAGGATCGACGCAGCATCCGGAAAAACGGATCTCGCACTGGATACTTTTCTGACCCACACAACGTTAAATGCTCCAGAATATGCGGAATCCCCTTGTTGTCCGCTGGCAAGGTCTTAAATCCGACACTATTTCACCATATTGTATAATGGTTACGCGAATAATTTGTTCGTGTCGCTCTTTTCTAAATGCATGTACGATGCTTTGGTCTTGATGTGCTCGTACAGATACGCTGTCATCTTGTACTCGTTGTAACGCTGGCTTGCCTTCAACACAAAGTTCGGGTGCTTGCATATATTATCTGGCGATGATGCCGTGGCAAATTTTCTAAAGGTTCTGCGGCATGGTGATATAAATTGCTTCAAAAGTGGCATACCCTGGTAATATTGTTATTTTCGTTGCCTTTTACGGATAAAATTCTCGTGTATTTAATTTTTTGGATGAAAATGCTACCATTTAGTCTTTGAAATGACATTATGTTCGATTGCCAAAGCTGTCTTTTGAATATGTTATTTTTAGTGAGCGCAATTAGTAAAAATATTCATGCCAGTTACAAACTTATTCTAATTAATTAATAGAAAAAATCCATGTGACCAAGTTTCATTTTCAAGGTCAATTGTGTCCTAGATGTCGTAACTATGGCGAAATTTCACTACTTGCTCATTTCAGGCATACAATTAGTATACAGCACTCTTTACGAATATGCTCAGCAAGCCTCATCCACAAACTTGCTCTCGAGAGAATTCAACTATGCAAAAAATATGACAAAATCTTCAACCGTTTCAACAAGCGCGGTTATGCCATTGGCTTTGACGTTTTATAATTCTACTCAAAATCCTTCGTATTTCAACATTACTTTTTATCCGTACACTTACACAAATGATGACTGTGCAAGCAACATGACATTGGCGGTAAAATTTGATCGTGATCTTTTCTTGCCCAATGGCCAGTACATGAACATTCTAGTTGATTTAAATAATGATGAGACATGGCGGCCATTTGGTGCCGACTCCCAGGTTGATATCAGTGTCAGTGATTTGTCGAAATCATATTACAATTTACCATTATCTTGCACGCCTGGAATCAACAATCTAAATCAGATTTCATTCAGATATACTGGACAATATAGAAGTATCATAACAATATCAGAAATTCTGCTACTAAATGCAACGAACTACAAACGAACGATTGATTCAATGTTGCCGCTAATNATTACAAACGAATGATTGATTCAATGTTACCGCTAATGTGCTCATCTGAATTGATTGTAGACAAGGGTGAAAATAATACATTAAATAGTCTCGGTGGATACAGAAGTTTCTTACATCCGCCGACTGACGAACTGGATGTAATAAGATCATTTCAAGGGCTCGGTTACGGCATCGAATTTTTTGGATACAGTTCAAATTATTTCTATACAAAGTTCCATTCATCAACTTGCGATCTTTCATTCGAAAGTTTTACGGAACTAATCATCATCATGGACAACAACTCTATGGATTCTTGCTCGTTTCAGATAAAAATAGGAAGAGCCGCATCCTCAACTTTGTGTTCATCAGCTATAAGCTATTGGCAGCCAAACAGCACTTCGATTTTTAGAGCTACGAATTCGCCTGCCATAAATACAACATCTATTCATGTTAATTTGGACCATATGCCTGCTAAAAGCTTCCTCTACGATATTGAATTTACCAACTTTTATCCGTCTGGCTGTCGCGTTGGATATTACGTTATTAAATTGATTAGTGGTTGTGATGGTCCAATTCCAAGTTTAACTTCAAGTATCAACAGTGTATCATCTTCAAGGTCTTATACCACAACCAGTACCATAAATGTCTCAACTACATCAACACAAACAACCACGCTTTTGAATACATCCAAATTAACGACTATTTCTACAACCAAGACATTTAGTAGTTTCACTTATTCAAGCAGTGGTATTTTTCAAAGCAGCCAAAGCTTTTCAAGCCTTATGACAACAACAGATTCGAGGGGGTTCCCATCGTCATTCACCGAATATACTTCTACTGCAACGACAGATGCTTTGATTCCTTTTTCTGTCACAGCAAGTGAATCTGGTATCACTAGAGATTCATCGTTACTCACAACTACGTTGATTCCTTCTCCTCTCGCCACCAGCGAATCTAGTATCACAAGTGACCCATTGCTACTAACAACTATTTTGAATGTTTCGCCTCTAATAACAAGTAAATCTAGTAGTATGAATGTTCCATATTCCTTACTGACATCTTCTTTGCCTACAACAACAATCTATTCAAATGAACCATTAAAATTACCGGCCACAAATGAATTGACGATTATACTAATCTCATCTGGAGCATCATTATTTTTCATTATAATAGTTGCATTGATATTCTTTTACTGGAGGCACAGGAAAAACAAAAAGTCTAAAATATCTTTCAAATCAATTTCAAAAGCGAGGTTAATTCAGCCAAGTCGAATTTCATTGAGCAGGAGTAGTCGTCAAAGAGCTTTACCGAAAATTGGGCTCCTTAAACCAACGCCATTAATAATACCTGAATATCATAGACCACATTCAAATGCTCTAGATTCCACAACGATAGTAAAACAATACCATGTTAAATATTAGACTGATGTTAAATCTCTTATTAGTTTACCTGGTCAATTGCAAATTGATATCAAAAATGATATTGAAATCAAAGATCTCATAGGCAAAGGAGGGTTTGCAAAAGTGTACAAGGCTCGTCTAGTCAAGCCCATAGCTAATATCTCCGTTGTGGCTATTAAAATGTTTTCTGGTAATATTTTATTTTTGATTAATATAAGAAAGCGAGGCAGCAAAATCCAATTTATCGTCTGAAATTGCTCTGCATAGGTAATGATTACTATTGGGACACATAGCTCATTAAAACATTCAAATATAGCGCAATTTATTGGATTTACATTTAGCCCACCATCTATAATACTAAAATACTATAACGTTTCCTTGATCGAATTAATTAGAACTAAACCACAATATTTAACCGCCAATTTATGTCTTGATATCTTGATAGACATTTGTAAAGGAATGGAATATTTGCATGCTAATAGCGTAATACATTTTGATTTAAAACCTCGTAAGCAATTAAACCAATAGTTAGTAGACAATATTCTGTTGAATGTCCACAGCGTTCCAGGCGATGGATTTATAATTGAAGAGTGTGTCGTATCAGATTTCGGTTTGGCAAGAGTTATTGATAGCTTTCTTCACGACAAGCTAGTGTCTGGCTTGTCGACATCGACAGCCGCCGGTCTTACCCTTGCATATGCAAGTCCTGAGGTAATAGTGAAATTGTGATATTATAGCTCATCAGAAGATTGCAGTCCCATGAAACGGTTGTAAAAGAAGACAACAAGCCTGTTGATGTTTATGCATTTAGTATTCTAATGTACGAGCTGATTTACAAAAAGAATGCATGGGATGTGGCAAATCTGAAAAATACTCAAGAATTCATAAGGGATTTGCTTATTGGTATCATTTATGAAGTTAATTAAAAGGGTTAAGACCTAAAATTGATGACGAGTATCGTGTTTGGAATGAGGTAATTATCAATGCATGGTCGGCGGATCACACTAGACGAAAAAGTTTTCATGAGATTTTGACTCAATTAGAATTATTGAAAAGAAATTAATCAATTAATTAAATTGTTATACGTGATGATTAATAAAGTTCGTTTCAGAATATTGCTCTTAATTTATTTGTTTAATAGTCCTATTGTTACCGGCAATTAAACACAAAAGTACTTAAAGTTGCGGACAAAGGATTCCTCCT